>JAQQPU010000043.1:12788-24648 GCA_029168905.1 Artemia sp. Kazakhstan ARC1039 | reverse complement strand
TAAATTTTAGATTATTCTTTTACCACAAGGGCATGTACACCCCCGTCAGGAGCCCTTGTTGACCTTGCTCAAAAATTGTCACAGTTTCTTCTTGATTATATCATCATAATATCTTTTTCCACGGCTATTGTACCAATTGAATCATAGTTTTTTTAATGGTACTTGTTTAATTTTATAAATCGATCCTCAGAAATCTTTTCTCGCAACCCCGAACATCTAATCTCTTCACTCTTTTTTCACCCCAGAGGTATGTACACCTCAGTCAGGAGCCCTTTCAATCTTAGAAAAATTATAATAGTTTCTTCCCATTAATAGTTTCTTAATATCTTGCTAATGTCATAGCACCATGAAAATTGTACCACGTTTACATGATAATGGTACCACTTCAGTGTACATGTTTAGATACCTTTATAAAACCACCTCCCACAAATCTTTTCTCACACACCAAACATCGTATCTCTTATCCACAAGGGAATAGGCCGCCAAATCAGGAGCTTCTGACTTTCAAGAAATTGCCATAGTATCTCCTTACTAATATCATCCTTTTGTAAACAAGGTTTGCAAAGACTCCCCAAATTCTTCCTCGGTTTTCTTTTCATAATAATCTTTTCTTGCACCCCAAAAACTGTTCTTTCATGCCAAGGGTGCGTACACCCCAGAAAAGAGCCTGTCAACCTTAAACACAAATCAGCATAGTTCTCCCTACTAATATTATCTTAATATCTTAATAATACCAAAGTATCATGGTAACTGTAGGCCTACCATGTGAATCATAGTAATTTTACTATTTTAGGGTAGACTACTTATTTAGATACCTTTATAAAACCACCTCCCAAAAATCTTTTCTCACACCACAAACATCGTATCTCTTATCCACAAGGGAATGTGCCACCAAATCAGGGGCTTCTGAACGACTTTCACCAAGAAATTGCCATAGTATCTCCTTACTAATATCATCCTTTTGTAAACAAGGTTTGCAAGTATTTTTTTAGACTCCCCAAATTCATCCTCACTTTTGTTTTGTAAAAATCTTTTCTTGCACCCCCAAAAACTATACTTTCGAGCCAAGGGTGCGTACACCCTAGAAGGGAGCCCTTGTCTACCTTAACAACAAATTAGAATGGTTCCTCCTACAAATATCATCGTAATAGCCAACTAAAACCAGAGTATTACGGTAATTGTACCATGTGAATCATGGTAATTTTACTATTTTAAGGTACTTGTTTTGATATCTTGATAGAACAGCCCCAGAAATCTTTTCTCACACCCCCCGAACATCTTATCTCCTACCCGTACGGGAATGTGCCGCCAAATCAGGGGCTTCTGAACAAATTTTACCAAGAAATTGCCATAGTATCTACTTACTAATATCATCCTTTCGTTATCAAGGTTTGCAAGTTTATTCTTAACCTCCACTAATTCTTCCTCCCTTTTCGTTTTCTCTTCTTCTAGTAGAGACTTCGCCCGATCCAAGGACTTCACTTCCATCCTCAACAAATCCAATTCCCTTTCAAACTGAATTCTTCCATCCTCATTCTCTTTCAAGGATTTGGTCAGATTTTCTTTCCCACTTTTTAATTCTTCTTCAAACATAGTCAGTTTGATGCCTAAATTTGTTAACTGGCTTTCATATTTTTCTACAGTTTCTTTCATTTCTAGATCATGTTTAGCCTTCAGTTCTTCATTGTCATTTGATTTCAACTTTACCTCATTGCCATATGTTTCTAATTGATCATTGAGATCATTCACCATTTTTTTGTTCGATTCTAGAGATTTTTCGATTTCTACTTTTGTAGCAGATAGTATATCTATTCTCGAATCATTTTCATTATTCACTTCTTTCAGTTTTTGATTCTCACTCAATATATTAATTAGCTCACTTTGAGATTTTTCTAATTGATTTTTGAGATCATCAACCAGTTTCTTAGTCTCATCTAGAGATGCATCACTTTCCAGTTTTTCATTGGAAAATTTATCGATTGCCAGGTCTTTTTCGATAATCAATTCTTTTAATTTTTCATTTTCTACCATTGCATTCTTAATTTTATTTTCCGCTTCTAATTTTTCCTTTTTAATAACATCTTTGAGCTCATCCAATTCAGACTGAAGCTTAATTATGAGTTCATTCTTTTGATTAAGCTCCATCACAATTTCATCATTTTCATCAGTTTTACTAATCTTGATATTTGCCGACTCATAATTTACTTTCTCAATATCCTTTTTCAGTTTATCATTTTCTGCTTGTAAAGACGATTTCCCTTCTTCAATTTCCTTCAATTCTTCATCGTGACGAATAAGTGCCTTTGTTAGCTCACTTTTAGTCTCGTCAATAATTATTTGAAGACATTTTTTCTCTTTGTCTAATTCTTCAAGATTCTTTCGTTCCAATTCTTCTATTTCTTTTACATGTTCTACTAGTATCCGATTTAGTTCATTTTTCTCTAGTTTTAATGCATCTTCTAAATTTTTGACCTTTTCGCTGAGTTTTAACGACTCTTCTATTTTTTCTCCTTCTTCTTTTGATTGTTTTTCATATTTTTCTATTCGCTCCTTGTCACTTTTGAGTTGGCTTTCTAAATCATTAATTTTCTGTTGATTTGCTTCATTCACAGCCTAAAAACGAAGAATAATTATTTATTCTTAAAAAAAAAGAACAAATAAATGACGAAAACTGTTAACCACTGAAAACCATTAAATATTGCGAATATTTCGGCCGAAACAGATACACGACCGTTCTCAGTGTAAATAGAAAATAAAACAGAATAACTTAATATAATAAATAAACATAAAAAATAAAATGACTGAAGCAATATAAAATACAATACAGAATAAAATACACAAAGGAAAATAAATAGATTAACATGAAAGTTGTAAGAGGCAGCTAATCACACGAACTGAAAATATCGTCTGAGATGTAAACCTGGATATGAGCTGGCATCTTGCCAGGTTCTAACATATCTGGATTTCATGAGGTTGCAAAAGTCTTAAAGTTAGGTTGCGACCCTAAAACTTACTTTACTAAAAGCGTAATACATGACATGAGATGGGTTTTATTTTCAGCTAATAATTACATAATGCTTAACTGGCACTTGCCACATTTTTTTAATAGCACTATCAACCAAACGTATAAAATGGTAAGAACGTTTGACGCTTTATTAAGCCGCTATTGTGGCTTGAGCAGCGTCACACAATCGTTCATCATAAACCAAACTCATTCACTCTTCTTACTCTTAATCTTACCCAAAAATGAAGGGTGTATCTTGCACTTTCCAAAATTGTGTTAAGAAAGTGACAGGGGCTCTTCTAGAGGACTGTTTCTCAACCTTTTGATGTCACCCTCCCCCTCCCCCCACACACACAAAAAAGAATAGGTGAAAAACAAAGCTGGCTACCTCAAAACCTCTTTATAATAAATAATAATTTGGGCCTAATTATATATTTTCTTCTAGTTCAGTTATTCATCATTGTATTGACTAGCGAAGCCTGTCAGGTCGACAGACGAACTACATAATTATTTTCTGTCCGACGACAGAAAAAAGTGTTTTTTTCTCCTTTTTTTGCAGATCAGGGACAACTTGTTTAGTCCTTCTCCCCTGTTTAGCCATGTTTCTGAAAGATTAAGTCAATTCCTAAGCTGTGAGACAAAAGAGAGTAGACTTACAGCAGTTATAATGTTAACTCACTTATAAGGAGAAAATACCCCCCCCCCCCTCTGCCTGATTACAATAGTCGAATATAGATTTTTCTCTCCACAAATATAATTATTACCAGATAGAACTTTATTCTCAATATTTAAGTTGTTACCAAAGGGGAAAAAGGCCTAAGGGTCGGTCTCAAACTTATGATCTCTAGATTGGATGTCTGGTACTCAACCATTTGAGCTAACTGGGCTTGTTAGTCAGTTTTACATATTCGGTGAATTAAAATGAACAAATAAACAGGTTTAACCTTCTCATTTTTATTCAACTCATATGAACCTTTCATAGAAAGTTCGAAAACGTTCGAGTAAAACGATTCTTTGGGGCATAGCTACTTCTTCTCCGTACCCATTAGCCAACACCCCAGTGAATTGTGTGAAACTATGTGATAATTCAGAACCGTTAGTTTTATTGGATAAATGGTCCATAACAACATTTCATTTTTTTGGACGTTCAGGGACAAATGATATACCGTATGCCCGTGTGGCCTCTGACACTACATAGCACAGTACAGATATATAGATATCCATATATCTGTACTGTGATGTATAAACATCTTTTTAATAGTTCTCAGAATTTTCGCTCGATATTATTTTAGCTCTGTTCGGGCTAAAATAATATAATGCATTTCCAAGTTGAATTTGGGTTCGTTTTCAAGAGAAAACAAATAAATTAACTTAAGACATTGCTCTGTGACGCAATCAACGTTAAAACCCATAAATCATTAGTTCCTTCACTATCACGCAAAACGGCTCTCACTTCACTCCTCAAGACAACAACGCGCCTCCTCCGCAATTACTTACTATTACCTTAACTATTGGGCTCCTCCTTTCCTCCCTGGAAGCACAATCACCTCACCTAATTAATCTTAATAAAATCAAAAAATAAAATAAAATAAATCTTAAATACTAAGCTTATTTTAATCCAGTTTAACTTCTAATAATTGGACCCTTCACAAAATACATTTCACCTGTGATGTTATGGTATCTTTGTTACTTAATAAGGGCGCCAGATCTTTAAATGTGCAATTGAATATATCTTATTGATAAGCGACGACTAGTGGTTCGATACGGTCCCCCTAGCCAAAAAAAAAAGAAAAAAAAAGACCATTTGGAAAAATCAGAAACTCCGTATTTTCTAGATAGTGGCTTTAGGGTTCTCAGACATATTGAATTTTACAATATAATTTTGTTCAAGGCGATTCTTCTGATGTAGACATTGTAATCAAAAGTTGTTTTTTTTTTTAGAGTTTCGGTTACTATTAGCACAAATCACTCCGTACTTACGGTTCCCTACCACAAACTGCTTGAAAAGCTGATATAGCTTGTTCAATTTTTCTCTTGATAAAGTTAGCTATAGTGGTGTTTTTTTTGCGTGGTTGGTTCCGTGGTTTAATCGTGTTTTGCCATTTTTGCGTTTTCGCCAAAACACGTAACAGCATGTTTTAACAAAGCTTCGTTTTTTTGCGAAACACGAAACATCATGTTGCCTGTTCGACTGTATGTTTCCTCAAACTTGGAACTTGCTCTTTGTGCGTGTTGCGTGTTCGATTGGTCCCTATCCAGATAGAAAAAAGTTATCTATAGATGACAAAAGAAAGGATAAGATGGAAGGGAAGAAAATGGACATAGATCCTGCTGAATATGCGTTTTTGAATAGAGGCCAAGGTGAAACATAATTGTACAAGAAAACAGGCAAGTAAAAAGCTCAGAATTTTTCCACATGTTTCCACAGTTTTGAATATTTTGCCACTTTTCCTAAAATGCGTTTTTAGACGTTCAACCAGGAACATGGACAGAGAACACAAAAGCGACAAAAACTGCGTTTTTGGGCTAGAACATGAAACTTGGAACATGAACCATGAAACACGGAACTTCGAAAAAAAACGCAGCTTATTTCACTATAATATTCAGTCCAACTTCTTAAATACTATGATACTTAAATACTATGGCCTGCTCAATTACTTAATCTTTGCATTGCAGCATCATCGGAAAGCCAGATAAGGCCATTTCTTATGGCGGCAAGTCACTACTATCTTTGCAACATGTTAATCCAATATCATTTGGGAAGCAAAGAGCAGTTGAGTCTTTTCCTATAAGTTTCGCCACTCAAGGGCAGACGATATTTGAATCAAATATTACGAGCTCTCTTTCTCTGTCCCTCCCTGTGTCTTGATCACCCCTCTTTAAATTGCCTTCCCCCCATTTAAATTCCCCGGGCCTCTCTCCCTAAGTGTCGACTCTGCATTCGCCAATGATGGCTAGTATATACTTTACGTGTAACAGTGCATGTATCGAACAGTTTTGGGTAAGGAACTGTAAGTTAGGAGCGAAGCAGCCGAATAGTAACAGAAACTTTAAATAAAAGTAATTTTGCTAACTATTAATACATCAAAGAATTGACTTTCTGTTGGATTCCAATTATTTAAAATCTATTAACTTTAATGTTATCCATAAAAAGCTACGAACCTGAAAATATTTGCCTGATTTTCGAAAAACGGAGTAAACACACTCAGAGTCAAGGGATCTTAATGAAAATCATACACTGTAAAAAAAATTGTTTGAGATTCAACAAAAATTGTTTGTAAATGTTATCAATAGCAAAATTGGAATTTCTACAGCTTAAATTGAATATTAGAGATCATTTTGGAATTCCATTATCATTATTGAATATCCAATCTATTGAAAAACAAAAATGTTGGATTCCCATACCCGAATTGAATTTTCAAACACAACATATTAGATTTTAAGATCCTTGTATGTTGAATTTCCTGTTCTTTAATTGGATTTCCATCACTATCGTTGTTCAGTTTACTATGCCTACAATCTTGTAGAACAATAAACTAGTTTGATGTTCTGACAGCTGCCAGGAATGATCCTTAATGACCAGTTTCAGATATAAGCCCGAACTGGTCCTTCTCCTGCTCAGAGACAGACTTTTCCATTCACCATGAAGTTGACTTAAAAAAAATCCAAATTTTCTGTTGGAATTGTGACTTGCTTAGAATTCAAACAAGTAAAAAAAAAAATCCATTTTTTCTGTTGCAACTGTGACTTGCTTATTGAATTCCAACAAATTATTGAAATTATTAAGATCTATGTACTTTTCAGTAGAATAAATTTAATGTTCGACGCAAATAAGCTATATTAATCAAAATGGTTTGGACTTCAACAGTAGATTAAAATTTCTAGAATATCGTATTGAATTTAACTATGGTGCCACTTAAAGTGAATTTATGTACAAATTTTCTTATGAACATATGGCTTATCGAATAGTTACAGTGTATTAATAAAAGAGAGACTTTGGCCTTTTAAGTTCGGACATATTGAATGTTAGTATCATACTTTACGGGATAATTTCTGTACACTGTAAAAAAAAATTGTTTGAGATTCAACACAAATTGTTTGTAATGTTTATCAACAGCAAAATTGGAATTTCAACAACTTAAATTGAATATTAGACACCATTTTGAAATTCCACTATCATTATTGAGTATCCAATCTGTTGAGAAACAAACATGTTGGATTCCCATACCCGAATTTAATTTTCAAACACAACATGTTGGATTTTAAGATCATTATTGGATTGCATTCTTGTTTGTTGGATTTCTTGTTCTTTAATTTTATTTCCATCACTATTGTTGTTCAATTTATTAGGCCTACAATCTTGTAGAACAATAAACTAGTTGGATGTTCTAACAGCAGCCAGGAATGGTCATTAATAACCAGTTTCAGATATAAGCCCGAACAAGCCAGTCTCCTGCTCAGAGGCAGACTTTTCCACTCATCATAATAGTTTAGTGGAATCGTCGGTTTCCAGCGAAACCCAAGTAATCATACTACAGAAATAATTCCATAAAGTATGATATTAACATTAAAAGTCCGAACTTGTGTTTATCTAGAAAAGGCCAAAAAAGATTGTTTCTCTTTTATTAATACACTATAACTATTCCATAAGCCATAAGTGATTAAAAAATTTATATGATATTCTTCCATTGCTCCAAAACATTAATTATAAACTAAAAATGCTTGTACATAAATTTATGCATGTTCATAAGAACATTTGCACATAAATTCACTTTAAATGGTACCAGAGTAAATTCAATATGATATTCTAAAAATTTCAATCTACTGTTGAAGTTCAAACCATTTTGATTAATGTAAACTATTTGCGTCGAAATTACATTTTTTTTTCTACTGAAAAGTGCATAAATCTTAATAATTTGTTGGAATTCAATAAGCAAGTCACAATTCCAACAGAAAAACTGGATTTTTTTTAACTTGTTTGAATTCGAGCAAAATATTTTGTTGGAAATCAAGTTTTTTTTTACATTGTAGTATGATTACTTGGGTTTCGCTGGAAACCGACGATTCCACTAAACTTTTTGATGAGTGGAAAAGTCTGCCTCTGAGCAGTAGAAGGACCTGTTTGGGCTTATATCTGAAAATGGTCATTGATGACCATTCCTGGCACCTGTTAGAACATCCAACTAATTTATTGTTCGACAAGATTGTAGGCCTGATAAATTTAACAACGATAGTAACGGAAACTCAATTAAAGAACAGGAAATTGAACAGACAAGATGGAAATCCAATAAAGATCTTAAAATCCAACATGTTGTGTTTGAAAATTCAACTCGGGTCTAGGAATCCAACATTTTGTTTCTCAACAGATTTGATATTCAATAATGATAGTGGAATTCCATAATGGTCTCTAATATTCAATTTCAGCTGTAGAAATTCCAATTTTGGTGTTAATAAACATTACAAACAATTTTTATTGAATGTCAAACAATTTTTGTTGAATCTCAAAAAAAAATTTTTTCAGTGTTTAGTGGAATCATCGGTTTTCAGCGAAACCAAAGTAATCATACTTCAGAAATAATCCCGTAAAGTATGATATTAACATTAAAGCCCTGTCTTGGCTTTATATAGAAAAGGTCAGAAAAGATTGTTCACCTTTTATTAATACACTGTAATTATTTCATAAGCCATAAATGATTAAAAAATTCATAAGATATTTTTCCATTGCTCCAAAATATTAATTATAAGCTAAAAATGTTCGTACATAAATCTGTGCAAGTTCATAAGAACATGTGTACATAAATTCACTTTAAATGGCACCATAGTCAAATTCAATATGATATTCAAGAGATTTCAATCTACTGTCGAAGACCAAACCATTTTGATTAATATAACCTATTTGTATCGAAAATTATATTTTTTCTACTGAAAAATGCATAAATCTTGAATTCAATTTCAATAATTTGTTTAAATTCAATAAGCAAGTCACAATTCCAACAGAAAAATTGGATTTTTTTTTTACTTGTTTGAATTCAAGCAAAACATTTTTTTGGAAATCAATATTTTTTTTAAAGTTCACCATCTGATTCAACATATCAGAGAATCCAACTTTAGAGGTTTCAAAAGGTTTCAGAGGTTCCTATTTACAAAAATGTGCATTTTTTTTGCCAGAAGAAAGATCGGTGTGTTTTTTTTTTTTTTGTTTTTCCTGGGGTGATCGTATCAAACCAATAGTCCTAGAAAATCAGAAAAGGACCCATTCGAAAGACATTAAAAACTCGAGTGTCCTTTTTATGTGACTAAAAGGATGTAAGGTCCATCCTCTGGACCCTTTGGGGGGGGGTGACATGACACCCCCCCCAATCCTTTGGCGAAAGGACTGTAAATTATGGAATTTGCCCATTGTTTACATTTGTATTCGCTGTTGGAAAAAACTCAAGACATTTTCACGGGGGGATTTTCCACAAGGAGAATTTTCCGTGGGGAGAGAAGTTTTCAGAGGAGATTTCCAGGAGAAATTTTACAAGGTTGGAATTCGCCATAATATATGCGAAATTCTTTTTATTTGCCTTAATTTTGCTTTGGCGACACAAATTTACATGTTCAAATGTTCATTGGAAATTGTCCGGGGAAAATTTTCTGCGAAGAGGGAGTTGTTTGGGGGGATTTTCCCCATGAAAACTTTCTACAGGGAGAATTTCCGGGGAAAATATTCCACAAAATGGGAGGGGGTGATTTTTGACAAGATTTGAAAAACCATTAGAAATTGAATATAAAACATTCTGTTTTATTTTTCCAACTAAAGTACGGAGAACTTTTCAGGGGAATTTTTTTTTAGCGAGGATGGAATTGTCCGGGGGAAAATTTCTTAGGGGGATTGTTTACCGAGGAATTTTCCATTGAGGAAGTTTTAGTAAGGAGGAATTTTTCACGGATGGGGAGATAGATTTCCCTACATTATTTGAACAAGGATCAGAAAAAAAAAATCAACTGAAGTAAGGAGTAACATTAAAAAAACGGAAATTATTCCGTATACGAGGTAAGCTACCCCCTCCTCAATCCCCCGTTGTTTACGCTGAAGTTTGACTTTATGTCCTAATTCTTGAAGAACAACTCCTGAAATACAACGACCGTTTAATTTAAGCTTTTTAAAGTGCTAAAGTACTTTAGCGTTAAGAGCGAGGGATGGGGAGGGGGAAGCCCCTTCATGTAAAGAATAATTTCTGTTCGTTTTGTTTTAATGTTGTTCCGCACTTTTAGTTGAAAAACATGTTTTTTTAAATCTAGTTTCTGTACAAGATGAGCTATCATTAAGCTCTCAGCTCTTAATCATTACGTCCCACGCCCAACGCAGGTATGGACTCCACCTGCTTAATTGGTATACCCACCCACTAGGTAACAATACAGCAATACAGTGCTTAAATGATACCGTTTTCTTTTACTGCTTGTGACAATTTTAAATGTATATAGTCCATACTTCAAAATTACGCCAATTGTTTGATTATAAAAGCGGCATCGGCATCAGGGTCGTCGGAAATCAAGACTTAGATTTGGAAGAAAATTTCCTCGTACCCCCCCCCCACCATTTTTCTAATTAGGTTCAAATGAAAATTAGAGTGATGAGTCAAAGCCACCGTTCTGGGCATTTAAGGATGCTAGCCTTACCCTCCCCCCGTGGAAAAATCCCCCCCACGTAAAATTGAACAGTCACAGAAATAGTGTGACAAATAAAATTAGAAAGAACAAATGTAATTTTGGAACATTTTACCAATATTCCAAAATATAGGCAGAATATATGGTGTGGAACAAGGGTTGGCAACCTATGACCGACCCTAAGATTTTTTTTTTCAGTTTTTATATTATGATTGAAGTTTAAAAGTGCAGTGAAAATATTTTCTTAATAAAAATTTTATTATTATTCACTAAATGAACTGCTTTAAAATGGAAGTATCACTGAACCAAATGCCCTTTAATATTCACATTGTGATTTTGACCCGAAGCCAAAAAGGTTACCGACCCCTAGTGGTTCTAGGCGTTTAACTCCCTCCCGAAAAAACTCCCGCGGTAAACGCCCCCCCCCCCCAGAAAATGGGGTTGTTTAAATGGGAAATTTCACTTTCTTTCTTTCTTTTTTTTTCTTTTTTTTTTTTTTTCTTTTTTTTTAGTTGAGAAGGTTTAAGGAAAGCATACGGATAAATTCTTGCCATACAATTTGATCCCAACTAAAAGGAAATTACTCCCAAAAATCTTCTCCCCGCTGAAAATTCCCCCAGACAATCCACCCCTGCAGAAAATTCCACACGAAAAATGTCCGTATGTTTCTCTATAACAAATACTATCTGTAAGTAATGGATAAATTGCAAAACTTAAAAGGTTTAAACTTCTACAATGGGGTTCTCTGATTGTTTTGTAATTAGGGAGATAAGTCAGATAAATAAGGAATTAGTTCTAAGGGAGAGACGAGGGGAGGGTGAGGTAAAAAATGATGCATAATCCCCAGGGCCATAACCAGGATTTATGATTGGGGGGTATTTTTCGCGGGGAGTACAAAAGAAACTTTAAAAAACGTATCAGAAATGGGAAATTGATGTCTACTCCCTGGCAATTTCTGGGAATATTTATAATCTTCGCTGTTATTGTGAAAGTAAAGAGCAACATTAAACCTCAAAATGAGCAGAATTTATTCTGTATAGGAGAGGGACTGCCCCTTACTCATCCACACCTCCATTTCATGGTCGCAGAAACTTCGGAGTGTGCTCATTAGATCAGAAATTGAGAGTTCTAGTCTTTTTTTCTTTTAAGTCCGAAGTGACTGAAGACCAACCGGCCGCGTGGGGGTGGTATTTTCCAAGGTTTTTT
>JAQQPU010000042.1:116187-170074 GCA_029168905.1 Artemia sp. Kazakhstan ARC1039 | reverse complement strand
GTAATTCATTTGTGGTCGTAGTCTTTACAGCATATATGACTTTGCAGAGCATGAACGCTCAGACGTTTTTTCTAATGAATCTGGGCACTTAGGCTTCGTCCCAGCATTAACTGAATTACTCTGAGCAACTCTCGAATTGTCAAATCTCGAATTAAAACATCCTTAGAATATTTAAATCAGACAATTAAAACAACTATGGTCAACTAATCTTATTTAGAGGAGTTAGTTAGAGGAGGCGGGTTTTTAGCATCGAACATGTTTAGAAAACCATATGTATTAAAAGGGCAGTGACCACAATAGAAGACTATGGTTTAAACGGCTCAACGGTACCGTAGTTTTCTCTATAGAAAGGTCAACTACCACATCCTAGAGATAATAATACTCACCACAATCTTTTCCAGCGTTAGTGTGGTAGTGATAAGGAGCGTAAGACGCACACGTTCAATATTGAAAGATGTGGGTAATGCTAGGGTAAAGGTGAATTAAAATAGGAAAAATAATTTACTTAAACACAGTGTCTAAAAGAAAGTTGGAAACACAAATAATAAATATTTTATGTTGGTTAGGGAAAGATGATTTATTCGTATATTTATATTCATCTTTTTTGTCTGTTTTAGGCAGAAAAAATTCAATCTTTGCCATTGGCACTGACAGCAACTTTCAAATTAGCTACTAAAACCTTCGAGTTAGAAAATTGCTAGAGCCCGTATCTCCTACTTGCCCTGTGAGAGTTGGGCAGTAAGCTTTAGGTTGTCCAAGTTAAAATTGCAGCGCAGTCGCACTTAACGCAGCGGTAAGAAGAATAATGCTATGCAAGAAAATTTATGTTTTAGGTAAAAATTTAGGTATCAACATGGAAACACAATTATTAATAGAAAACTTGAATGATATTTAGAAGGTGGTACAAATTATCTAAACAAGTTAGTCGCATTATAAAAAGGGAAACCATGACAGATTAAGAAAACTGAAACTAAAAACCAAGAGAAAGATATAAGTAAAATAGCGGGAATTATTTTTTGGGAAAGAAAGTTATTAGGATGCATAGATTAAAAAAATGTTGGCTTTTCGTAGATTTCTATGAGAAAAATTCTGAAGAAATACGAAACATTCTGGCATTAGGACGCAGACAGGGGTGTCATGGCTGGAAAACGTGGATCCACTGGAGTAGCTTCCAAATTCTTGAGCAGTTGTGTCAGCCAATGTTTGGTCGACTTGTCATCCTTAAGGCAGTTAGCAAAAGAATTATCACGTAATTGGTCAGGTAGACACTGACGTAAGGCCTCGCGAGCTCTGTAAGAAAATTAAAATAGAGTGCAAGATTTTTCAAAAGTATAATGTGTTAAAGATAATTATTCGGTAAGAAGAAGAAGAAAAGAACTTTTTTTCTGCTTTAGTAATTAAGACAAGTAAGCACTTGAACGCGGCAAACCCAATCAACCAAAAAGAAGGGACCATAGACATTCATTGTCATTAGGAGATGTAAGTTTGGTATTACAAAAACCAAACTTTTAGACAAAAACGCCAAGAAAATATTTCAAACATGCCAAGACTCAGTGGCCAATGCTAAGCGAAAAATAACACAAATTTTTCTGACCCCTCGGTAAATGCCATTTCCCCTCAACAATTTTCTAACATGTGAAGACTCAGTGGCCAAGGCTCAGCCAAAAAAAAAGACCCTCGATAAATGCCATTTCCTTTTGGCAATTTTCTAACATGTGAAAACGCAGTGGCCAGGGCTCAGCCAAGAAGCAACGCAACTTTTCCTGATCCCTCGATAATGCCATTTCCCCTCGGCAATTTTCTAACATTTGAAGACTCAGGCAAAAAAAAAAAAACGCAAATTTTTCTGATCCCTCGATAAATGCCATTTCCTCTTGGCAATTTTCCAACATGTGAAAAGGCAGTGGCCAAGGCTCAGGCAAAAAAAAAAAACAAAAAAAAAAAACAACGGACGATTATTTTATTCATAAAGCAAAGCAAAGTGTATTCCTCAATTACTACTACTAACAACTCACCGCAGCACCAAGCCACCCGAGGGCAACACAGCTACGCTCGCTTCTCCTCCATCCCAATCTATTCAAAGCCTCCCTTTTTACACCCTCCCACGAAGTTCCCATTTCCTTTAAATCTTTCTTTATGACGTCCTCCCACCCGAGACGAGGACGACCTGCTTTCCGTTTAGTCCTAGACGGTTGGCCGAAAAGAACAATCTTCGTCAATCTGTCATCCTTCATCCGCACAACGTGCCCTAGCCACCTCAACCTTTCTTTCATTTTAGCGCTAGAGAGCGGCATTGAACCACATTTTTCGTACAGCCTATTGTTTGAAATACGGTCAGTCAGCACCCCAAATTAACAACATCTACACATGTTTGCTTTCACGGCCTTGAAAGACATTTACGCAGGAAATTAACATCCAAAAATACATTAGCGCTTAAAAAAGTGCTCAAATACGCTAAACCTTACACAAAGGCGTTAAAGACTATAGGAAAAATGGAGATTGCTTCAGATCCAGATATCACGGAGCAAAGCAAAGTGTGTTCTGAACAAAGCACCACAGAGTTAGCGACATCAAAATGTATTTGGTTTTATTTCAAAACAAGTCAATTATACAGGGAACTCAAACAAAAAATGCATTAGATTTTACCTACAATAAACCAGTTTTGGTAAATACCCTTACTAAAATGTCTCAGAGAAAGTAACAAAGAAAATGAACAGAAACTCATTATTTCCGTCCAATGGGATAGACTTGACTAATTTACATACATTTGAAATTTGATATAGGATCCCTACCACTTTTCTTATTCTAAAAGTGGATTTTTTTTTATGTATTTCCGTTAAAAACACGACTTTTTTCAAATGTAATTTGACAGCTCGAGCAAAAAAATAAGACCTAAAAACGTCCCAATAGCCAAGGAACTAAAATTCCCTGGAAGTGCAGTGGAAACAGCATATTTCTTCAGTCAATATGGACCTTTCTGTCCGAGACGAGTCTTGGCTTCCGTCAAAACTTCAAGTGAAGTTCCCGTGAATACAGGAGATGAAGGCAAAAAAAAACAAAAACAAAACTAAACTTATCATCACTTCAAAATAATTACGGGTACCACGTTACTTGAGTGCCATATTTCATTAAACATTACAAAGCATTGCTATTGACCTTCAAGCTTACTGATCTAATTTTTGATTGTATTAAACCGTTAAACCACAGTAAGGATCCCTCTTGAACCTTTTTCGTTCGCAATACACCCATACAATTGATAGACAGTCCAGCCTATATTGACGCGGCATTAGTCCGAAGTATCCCACAGGGAAATAACTAAAAGCTTAAAAATATGATTTTTCATGTTATGAAGATCCTTTCCCCTCACCAAGGTTCGGACCTGCATTCAATTACGGTATAAGGTCTGGCTTTAATTATGGTAGAAAAATTAAACAAAAAAACTTTTAAATTTCAATTTGAACCTGCAAATTTTAGTTTTCCCCCCTTTTTACTCCCATTCAAGTTGACTGAGCCCGTATTCTACAGTTGTATATTAACTACTTGCTTTTGGCGTTGTTATATAGCCATGCCCTTTAGAATTAGCTGAATTAGCAAATAAATGGATTTCTTTCTGTTCAGTAGCAATAAATCAACAAAGCATTAATGCATATTGCTTTTTTCTGCATCATTTTAAAATTGTGCACAAATATGATTTCATTTCTGCTAATAATTTTTAAGCTGCACAACAAAACGAATATTGGTGTTGTCAAATTCGTTTGCCCCTAATTGGAGATCATCACGGTTGATTCTCATTGACCCTACCCATACAATATTAAAATTTACTGATTACTTCTAGAGATAGTTGACCTATTGATGATTACTAGGGCGAGGCATTGCTTCTTGGAAAGCAAGATTAATCCTGAATGCCGGGAAACTTGTTTCTCAGCAGAAAAGGTGTGTAGGGAAAACAAGTTCCTTTATCCTTTAGTTATCAAATGAAAAAAAAAAATATCCCTCAACCTTTTGCAAAACAAAACACATAATCAATTAGCTTTCCACATTGTCGTCTCACCGACACAACGAGTTCATTCCTTTTCTCAGATGTCCAAAGGTTGGACGTGTAGCAAACATGAGTGCCTTTAACACGCAAAAAATGAGTTATGTTTGCCTAAAACTAAACCTGAAAATTAAAAAGTTCCTCTGGTAGACACTCATAAGCGGCAGATGGTTTTGGTGCCTATGTAATTTGCCACCGAAAGTTTATGAAGGAGAAAAATATTGGTATGTTTATCGACTTCGGTACCCCCTAGTTTTACTAAAATCTTTACTACAAATATCGCTTTGTCATAGCCTTGTCAGCCCTTGTTATTGCCCAGATTGAGTGCATATATATATATAGCAAATGTATGTTAATATAGAAGTTCATTGCTACTCTTCACCAAGGGCTTATCACTTGTTAGATATTATATTTCAATCAATCAATCAATCAATCAACCTTTTATTTTTAAATGAATGAACAAACGAAACAATTAACATGAACATTTCGACTCAAAGCAATGCTTGTACAAGTCACACCCGATATTGCTAAACAAATTTATATCACACTATGAAATGAAAAGAGAAGAGCTGATAACATAAGAGAGGGATAAAGAATTAGAAAGGAAAGAATTGAGACGAGGTGGAGTCAAAGAAGGAGAGTGAGAGGATAAGATACAAACGAAAAATTGAGACATTAACTCATGCAGTATCCAATACTGTGTAAGAGAGGTATCGTTTTTGAAGTGTGCCAAATGATTTTATGGATTTAATAGATTTATTAATTGAGTTCCATACAGAAATACTTCTATAAACTGGAGAGTGCTGAGACCTTGTAAGCCTTCTTCTCGGTAGCATAAAATTGTACTTGTTGCAGCGGAGAGCCCTTCCTCGATGAATTGTGCTACAAAGTTCGAAGTACCTGGAAAGACCTTGAGGAATTCTATTCGATATTGCCGAGTGTGCTAAACGCAAATTACTAACGGTGATTATTTCTGTTATATCTATTGTTCCAGTGTTTCTGTATAGGTCTGTTGAGGGGTATAGCCTGGGGAGGCAATATGTGGCCTTAACTGCACGGTTTTGTGATCTCTTTAATGATTTTAGAATGAATTTGAAAAAAGATGTCTCATAAAATATCAGATATAGCACTTGCTTCATAACTGATAAAATCTTTAAACATAATAAGATGGGATTTAGATCTTCCAAATTAATGAAAAGAAATTACCTTGGGTTATCTGAAAGACGTAAATAACACCGTACAACATGTTTTAGTAAACGAGCTGATTGATCTTTTGCAAGCGCCAGAACCATCTTTCCCTAGAAAAAGTTTTATATTAGGATGTTATACATTATATGACTTAGAAACAACGACGGCAACTCCCTAGCTCCAAAGAAAGAAGCCTAAACGTACCAATGGCGTCACTTGGGGGGAGTTAGGGAGTGTGTAAGTGCTCCATAGATTCCCCCCTCAACCTAGATTTTTAAAATACATCCTTTTCATAGGCTGTTTTAGGGGAGGGGGCTGAGGGGCACTTGACCCCACCAAAGAAATTTTAAGGGCGCAAAATTTCAAATAAATAATCTAAAAGTTATAAACATTTTGTAATTCAAGAAACTTAATTTTTATACCTTTTTGGTATTTTCACTGATAAAACTAAAAAAAAAAGTTCCCAACCCTAGATTAAAAAAAATACAAAATTTTGCCCCCTTCCCACGGATTTTTGTAAATTGACACCACTGTGCTGGGTCCTGCATATGATACAAAATTAGCCTTTTGACCTTCATAACGGTGATGAATATTTGCGGAGGAGCATTTATCATCAAAGAGGCTCAAACCCGCAACCTTCTGCACACTTAGTCAGCACCTACCGCTGTATGTTCGTATTCGACCTGTATTTTCAAAGCAGAATCCCATTAATGGTACCTTACTTAGAGGTCACAAGTTCAGAATTTATCAAGCAGAATTTCTGAATCCCTCCCCCAAAAAGGAAAAAGCAAAAACAAACACGTATTACAGGATCACTAAAGGTGTTTTGGGTCTAACAATTGTAAGTGATAGTTGTTTTCTGACAAATAATTGAACTTTCACAACGGTTCTATACAAATTTCTTCTATAAGATTTTCTGTGGGGTCAGTATCTGTTTTTCAAAGTTGCAAAGGCCCATTGAGCATTAATAAATACGAAAAATGAGGAACAGTGGTTTTTTTGAGAATTCAGAAAATAGGTTTCTGAACTTAGGCTTTACCAACTCCCTGCAAAGATTTGCAAAATATAAACGATTCATACCAGTTTCATACTTAAGGACAGGAATAGAATGATAATATCTACTACTGTAGAGGCCTAGAATCCCTTAGCAGATTCTTATTTTCTTTTATTGTCTTCATTACTTGGATGAGCAAGAAAAATTCGTATATGATCCATTCAGATCTAGTCCACTATGTTAAATTTTATAAGCCTTTAGTGTCAACCCGCTTGATCGAAATTTAGGCAATAAAAAACGAACAGAAATTAATTAAACTTTTCGAAAAGAAGTTTTCAAAGAAAAGTAAAGGCCATTTTAAACTTAAGATTAGCAGAAATAAATTCCTATAATAATTCAAACTGGAAACGACCAGAAATTACTATCAAAGAATAAATGAAACCCAAAACGAACAGAAATTAAATAAACAATCATAGCGAATAAACATACAACAGGTACCATTAAAACGAGTAGAACTTCAACTGAATACAGAAACAAAGCTTAAAACGAACAAAAATCACTACAAACAAAAGTTTGGCTACTGCCCCTCTTCTCTAACTGTAAAATTCTAAAGCCCATTGCGTCATGAGCGCTTTACTGAAAACGAATTCTATTACAAATTTTTTCTTTTGTACTTATTACACCATTGAAAATAAAAATTACTGTGAAATAATGTTGAACTGATGAGCTCTCAGCAATTAATATCATTATATATCAAATACTCAGTTTAACTTTGTAAGTTCCTTCCAAGACTGTTCAAGACACAAACAGTTTCCACCATTAACAAGAAATTGGCTACAGTCCCCTTCCCTAACAGTAAAATTCTAAAGCCTACTGCTTCATTGGCTCTACATTGAAAACGAATTATATTAAAAATATTTATTTTGTACTTATTACAACATTAAAGTTATAAATAAAAATTACAGTGAAATAAAATCTTGAACTGATGAGCTTTCAGCAATGAATATCATTATCTATCAAATATTCAGTTTAATTTTATTAGTTCTTTCCAAGAATGTTCAAGACATATATAGTTTTCAGTAAAGCTCCAATGACGCAACAAGCTTTAGACTTTTACAGTTAGGGAGGGCAGTAACCAAACTCCTTTTTAAATATTTTTTGTTCGTTTTAAGCTTGATTTGCATATTCAATCTATGTTTTACTCGTTTTAACATTTATATTATTACCTGTTGTATGTTTGTTTGCTATGATTGTTTGTTTAAAAGGAAACTAAAACTTTCAATTTCCAATCAAATGAGCCTCCTCAAAGTTTATACAACTCCGCCTTCCGTAAAAAACCTTACATGTTAACAATGGGCAATTAGCGTAGCTCAAGGGCTTTGCCCCGGGGGGCAACCTCGGAGGCATAGTTATTTTCTCTTTGAACTATTTTGAATTAAATAGCTATCTCAAAATTTCGGTGAGATCCATTTGAGGCAAAAGGATGTAAGAGGGGAGGCTTAGGTGCTCTCCAATCACTTTTGAATTTTGAAAGGGAAAAGAAAATTCAATTTCCAATCAAATGCGCCTCCTCCAAAGTTTATACAACCATCCCTTCCATAAAAACCATTTATGATCCAGGGCATAACTTAAAACCCTTACCACCTGGGTCTGAGGGGTTATTTCAACCCTAGAGGCATTGTTATATGGATTTTTGACTGTTTTGGACAAGATAGCTATCTAAAAATTTTTTATCAGATACATTTGGGGAAAAAGGAGTGGGATTGGGGCTAGTTGCCCTCCGAATAAATTTTTGACTCTTAACAGGAGAACTAAAAATTTCAATTTTCAATCAATTGAGCCTCCTCTAGAGTTTATACGGCCACCCCTTCCACAAAAGCCTTATATCTCGGGACATAACTTACAACCATTCTCCCTGGAATCTGCGGGGGTCATGTCTATGTTACTATGGATGTCCAAAAACTGTGAATGTCGACTTTCACTGGTGAATGTCAACACATACCAAGTACGTCAGTGAAAGATCAAATATTTCATTACATTTTTGTGCCTTTGGACTTTCACCGGTGCATGTCGACAATGACAGATATACTCTGGTGAATGTCCAAAAGAGAGGAAAAGACATTAATACTTAATATTCCAATCATATGAATGTCCACAAGAGAGGAAAAAACAAAAACAATTCTTATAACCCAATCCTTACCTCTGGTAAATAAAACAAAGAGGGTGGAAGAACGCATTACGTTCATTCTATATTTTTAACATTTGGTGCTCCAGCAGTATTGCAATCAGATGATGGTAGAAAATTCTGTAATCAAGTTATATCTGAAATTTGCGCTATGTGGACAAATGTTAAGATAGTTCAAGGAAAGCCTCGTAAGAGTCATACCATCTTCTTTTTTGTCTAGTGAACAAATGGCAAATATCGAAACCAAGGAACAACTTACAGATATTGCCATTACCTTTGAAACCGAAGATCAGCTTGAAGAAATAGGTAATACTTCTGAAAAAAAAATTAATCGGTGTTCTTACCGAAAGCCATATTCCACAGAAAAATTTTGAAGAGGACATGCAAATTACCACGTTTTCGCAATAAGTTCTGGCTGAAAAACGCAAGTTGATTTCTGTAGCCAGAGGGGCCGTGAAAGGAAATCTTCTGCTACAATCAACAAAAATGTTACGAACCTCACAAAAATAATTTTCTTCTGCTCAAATTGGTGATACTGTGCGAATACAAGTCCATGATGTCGACAGTGGTCGTGCAGATAACCGAAATGGTTTAGCGGTTGTTGTTGAAATAGAAGACTCTGACTTTTATAAACTTGCAAATGCAGATGGTACCCTCAAGCAGCTTTACAAAATTTTAATAAACACAACATTTTAATAATTATAATAATTTGTAATTTGTAAAGAAAAATTACTTTCTACGGTTGAGATTGATTTTCAAGAAATTTCGCTGAGAGAAGCAGCTGCACCTAATGCGAGAAGCAGTGGACAAGGCGTCATTGCAAAAGGAGAATACGCTGTCATTGTAAAACGAAGTGTTCATCAAATATATGCAGTTGAATAAACAAGCGCCTTCTGTGCAATTCGAAGTGTCATAATAGTTGAAGTTCTTGCAATAAATAAGATATTGCAATCAGATGATGGTAGAGAATTCAGTAATCAAGTCATATCCAAAATTTGCGCTATGAGAAATTTGTTATAACTATTATTTTCTTTCCACATCCAAAATGTACTGTGTGTTTTACGTCCTTAGTCATTTCTCCCAGAAAGAGTGACAATAATTGTATCGCGACTGAATTACGGAGAAGAAAACATAAATCTCAGAAATGCTCAACATGCAACATTAGTGTATGGTGGATGTCGACATTCCCCGAGGAAACTCAGAAATAAGGATATTTAACAAATATTTCGAACATACGCAAAGCGAACATGTTTTGTTGACATTCACCGGTGAATGTCGACATTCAACAAATTTTGGACATTCACTGTAACATCTACACCGGAAACATTCATATATGATTTTCAGACTATTTTGAACAAAATATTAAGTTTGTCTCGTAAACATTCCTCTTAGGAAAAAACTGATCCACTATTTAACATTGAAGATTATTGCTCATAAAAAAAAAACATCTACCATGGTCCAAAAGTTCAATCTTACCACAAGCCAAGTTTCTAATATCACAACTAAGAAAGGACCAAAAGACAAGTTTCACTTTCTTTACCAATGAGAGAACAATTAAAGTTTGAGAGGAGAATTAACACCGTTTCTGTGCCTTGGCTCCAGAATTACAAAATGAAATGGCACACTTAACCGACATATAAACATAAATGATTATTAGGAGCGGATGGCAGCAGTTCTGACCCCCTTAAACAATTGTCCTTGGTTGAGAACCGTCCCTAGCGCTTGGGAAAAGCCATACATTTTATGAACTTTTTGATTTCAATCAAACTTCGATTTGAAACTGGCACCAGCATTCTTGAACGTGGCTTTCTATTCGGAAAGAAATACGACTCGAAGAAACATGAGTTTGAAAGAATAATAGCCCGTCCAGACGCATGGGGAAACGCTAAAAACGAATCGGTACCACAGGAAAATCGATCGTTTTTTTCCGTTGTTCTGATGGGTTTTGGGGCTAGGAATTTTTCTAGCTTCTCAATGGTACCAATCGCTTTTTTTTTGTGTCGTCGAGCAAAACTGAGCATGTATTTTTTAAGTGCAAAGCATGTCAACTGTTAAGCATGCGAAGGTTCAAGATTTGGCGGTTTGTATCCAGAACCATCAATTTTTATCCAACACAAGTAATGTCTTGTATAAAATTAACTCAAAAGAGGAAGATACTTGGCAAGAAGTACAATTGGCGCGTACAAGTGCATGTTATCTGTGTTTTTAGGAAGCATTTTGCACCTATGGTTTGAATACTTATCTTCTGGAGCCAATCGGTTTTCCCATGCGCCTGAACAGACCATGACTTCAGATAGCCCTCTTGTATATTAACTATGAAACACTACTTCAACTCGCTCGCTGCACGCTTTTGCTCAAGGACAAGCAACAATTAGTCTTTTTGGCCCCAGGCAGGAATATACGCATCTATTCAAAACATATTATCCTGTTCATCATTCATTCTATCTGAGGTTCACACTTTCCGCGAAAACTGCAGGGGCTTAACCCTTATCACTTTCTCCCAATTAAGCAAAATCGGTGACGACAGAAAGAAAAAACATTGGTCCCACAGCACAAATTAATTAGATAAATTGAAAGTATTAATTAGCCAATTGCTTTTCCATACATTGGAAAGTAAAAAAAGTATTACCAAAATGAAGCATTTTTAAGACAATAAGAATAAGTATAGATTAAAAAGAATTAATTGAACATTTTGTACCACAAGTAAGTGTAGCGTTGCCTCACAAAAGGCTAAACTGTTCTTTACATTCTACTGAAAACTAAGAAAATAACTTACATTAAAAGTTGAATTCAAGCAGGTAGGTTTCATTTGAAAGGAGTGAATTTAATATAGAAACCTCTCATCAATTTTTACAACAAATTATACTTTTAAAAGAAAATCAATCGTTACAAAAACAATGTTGTGGAAGTTTCAGCACCATTTAATTTTTCACGTTATAGCAAAAAGGGATAAACTGTATAATATATCTTATTTTAATTTAAGTAGAAACAACCTGACTCAGCCCTTCAAGGGTCACGGAGGAAGAAGGAGTGAAATACTTAATATTATAATTGTTATATTATATTAATTATATTAAAATCTTCTTTATAATTGTTCTTTATGACAACTTTCATGGCAACAGACCGTTACCAACCAAGAACCTGAAATGTCACTAATCAACTATTTACCAGGCCTTTCTTCCTAGATTTATATCTAGTTTTCAAACTAATCTTGATGGATTTCCCCAATTTCCCTCCTGGTGAGCAGGATAATGTAATCATAAATATACTTATTCTACGTAAATAAAAAAATCATTACTTGCACATTACATAAAATTTGTTCAGACCTGGGGAGTAAACCACATGAATAAATACAATGAAGAAAAAATTAGGATATGAAAAAAAAAATTATACACACCAATATCATGGCAACATGAGAAAATCTTTCATATGTTTGGCAAATATATCCAAGACCAGTGTCGTCTAAAAGGATTTTTTGAAGGATAAAAGTTGCAACAGTTTTAGACAATTCAGATCCACTTTCCATAATTCGAAGGCATAATGGTATGATCTCCGTTGACAGGAGAAAATTGATGACTTCTTGTTCATCAGTCTGGAAATAAAGGAAAAAAATGTCATATGAGAAATTAGATGTGAAAGCGAGAAATTTCAATAATGTAAAAAAAGAGAAAATTCGTATGATCTCGGTTGACAGGAGAAAATTGATGACTTCTCGCTCATTAGTTTGGAAATAATGAAAAAATGTCATAGATACGGACAAAAACGAGACAATATGAAAACGCCAAAAACCGAACAATATGGCTTCCTTAATGTCAATCCTTTCCAGAACTGTCAAAATTTTGATCCTGGTTGTTGGATTAAAATTAGAAAGCCTGAATTTTGAAAAATATTCATTTACGAGTGCTACTGCTGATGAATGTTTAAAATCCAGTTTCTATCTTTTCTATCTCACTTTTAGCAATTTTCCCCTGTCTGTTTCTTATCAATTGATACAATAAAATTTGATCACCAATTTTTTTTTTGATAAAATCACGTTTCTTGAAAAAAAACAAACAAAAAAACAAAAATAATACTAATAAAAAGAACTGTCACTAAACAGTTTGTTCCCCTGTTATACATTCACTACATTTTCAAATAGAATTGTTTGATAACTATGCATCAAAAAATCATAAAATTTGTTGTCTATTGAGGTACACCTGTCAACACATCTTTTTCAATATAGCCTTGCGTTTTAATTTGCTGACCCCCCCTCCTAGATCTACTTAAACGTAAACCAAATAGCTACTGCAAAAAAAAACAAAAAACAAAAAAAAAACACACAGTTAGGTTGAACAGGGTTGCATTAAATGGACCCAAATTTAAGATACCGCTCAATCAGATTCAATGAAGTTCATGCTAATAACTGCGAAGGATATTTATTTATGATTTTTGGGCATATCATATATCCCCCCCCCCTGCCCTCTCTCTCTGTCCGTACTAGTTTTTTATAGCTCCGTGGCAGAATATGTCTTTATTATACTAAAAGTAAGAACCAGCTTGTGCAAACTAAGTATGAAGGTTCTGTAAAGAATATGCATCTGACAAAAATAAAAAATAAAACACCAGCAGTTGCACACAAGAATACTAGCTCTATATATTTCTCTGATATAAAACAAGCATAGAATCTAGAATTAAAAATAATACTGCTGATAAATGCAAAAAATGTTTAAGTCAAAAGTCAAGTTCTCCTTTTATTCTGCCCTGTCAAATGGCGTTGTTGTCTTTTTATTATTTTTCTACTTGTGTGAATAGTCCAGTAGGCATCTAAATACATGGCTCCGATTGGTGGCAAAAGCCGTGGTATAACGGGAGGGGGGAGCGTGAGTTTTTTTAAATTCAATTGTGTTTTAGAATCACAATGTTACAATACAATATAAAAAGCACTCGTTGGAGAAGGACCATTCAAGTTGGCCCATTACCATTATTAAACATTTCAAGAGTTTGCCCTCCACCCCCCCCCCCCCTATAAAAAAAAAAAAAAAAAAAACTTATTCCCATAACTACACTACAATAAATTTTAAATCACAGTGTTTGAAAATTTTCCTCTAATTTACATGGCCAATCCTTGAGTACGTATGGCCCAATAAGCATCCTGGAATCTCCAAGAATTAACAGACAATATAGTAGTATATGTTCCTTACATATCCCTTCGTTGCAGGACCCATCTAGTTACCACTAAAGAGTGATAGATGAAAAAAAATAAAAAAAAATAAAACACATTCACATTGCTCTTCATTGCCCCCAAACAAATCTTTTTGGCCTCGATTCCCTTTTTCTACCTCAAAACAAAGTCGCATTCTTACCTAATAAAATGATCCATGAAAACACAGAGGGGAGCTTTTCTCCTTTATATGATAGAAACCCTAAACAGCTCTTCTCTACCCCCCCCCTCCTTTTTTACTGTTCATTGTGTAGAGTTTATTTTGACAGATTTTGAATTCAAATTATATCCTACATTTTACAAATTTCCTTTAGTTTTACTACATTTCTTGGTATAACACATTTGTTTTTAAGGTGCGTTTGTTGTTTCTATTTTTTCTGTTACATTTAATATGAGAAGTAAACTTAACCCTATATTAGCTTGTGATAGTCTTTTCGAAATAAATATTATGTTATCTTACAGTCCCCTGACATCAATGTTAGTAGTTCCACCAAAGTTTTTAAGCATAACATTTCAGCTTATTCCGAAGGTTTTACTGGATTTCACCATACTTTAAATGCATTGACTAGTTGTTATTTAGAAATAAGTACCACATCCAAAAACAAATATGAAATTGGTTCATGCTATTACTTACAGCTAAGCTTTTCTTGCAACAAAAAAAGCCAGTCTAATCACCAATAAATATAGCACATTATCCATGGTTGCCTTTCTTTGCTTTTCATTGTTTATTGTCACCTTTTGCACAGATTTGTAGTAAAACTGATTGTGCTATCCACATATTTAAAAGGAAAGCAACACCGTAAAATAACATATGATTAAGATATATATCAACATAAAAAAGTAGCATTTAAACCAGAGGTGGCCAACCTGCGGCACGCCGTAAATATTTTTACGGCCCACGAGATTCATCACACTTTTATATTCTGCGCCCTCATGATGCGCTCACATCTTGGAACATCACAGATTCGATGTTTCACTTTTAACAATGTTGTTTACCGATGTATATAGCCCAAGTATTATATTATTATGTTGTATAGCTCAAGTATTATCGATGTGTCATGTAATGCAAGTAGAGTTATAAAAACAGTGAATTACATTCTATCACATGCACTTGCGCATCGAAAATTTAAGGAATTTCAGAAAGAATTAGATTCAGAATCCGGTGACGTTGTGTATTTCAGTCGAGTCAGATGGTTAAGTCGTGGAAGATCTTTACAGTGATTTTACCATTTATGAGAAGAAACTGATTTGTTTATGAATGACAAACTAAGGTCTGTGCCAGAATTAAGAAATGATGAGTGGTTATTGGATTCATGCTTTTTAGTGGATATTGTCAACAAACTCAATGAATTAAATATATCAATGCAAGCAAAACATAACCTCATAGTTGATACATTTAATCACATCAGAGCATTTCCAAAGAAATTGTTGTTATTTGGATCACAATGGAAAATTAATAATGCTCGCCACTTTCCAATGTTGAAAGAATTTAAGAAATCAAAATTTAACAATTATATAAAATATGCGGGAGAAATAAGAAAACATGTAGATGTTTTTGTAAGCCGATTCAATAATTTAGAGTTGAAAAAAAGCACCAAATTTTTTAAATATGTTCGTCTCCAATTTATGTTGAAATTGAGTCTGTCCCAGATTATCTCGAAATGGATCTGATTGGCATAGTGTTATAATGAATTAAAATGCATGTTTGAAAATTCAGAATCAAAAATATTTTTTTTTAACATTTATGTCACATGAGAAAAATTATCCAATTCAAGAAATTTGGCACAAAAAGTTGTTAACGCTTTTGGTTCAACTTACGCATGTGAACCGTTTTTTTTTCGTAAATGAAATTGATCAAACACAAAACAGCTCAAACATAACAAACGCTAGCCTTCAGCACCAATTACAATGCGCAAATATCCAAACTGAGACCGACTTGCAAAAGCTAAGTGAAAAAGTGGAGAAACAATGGCACCAGTGAAATAATTATGTTTCTATGATTTTTTTTTATTCCGTTAGTTTTTTTTTAGTATTATATATCTTTTACAATGTGCATCTAGTATCATTATTGTTATTATTATATTATCTATGTTTATATGTAAGAATAGCAGTAAACATAATTAATAAAAATTCATTATTTTTCAATTTGTCACTCCATAAAATATCTATAATAGGTTTAAATCTAATATGGGTATATATAATTTTATATGCGGCCAGCGGAGTTATGATGCATTTTCAAAGTGGCCTGCAAGATAATTTGGGTTGGCCACCCCTGATTTAAACTAATATCCTGCTTAAACAGAACTTTCAGTTCAAAAAGCATGGTTATCTGCAAACTGAAGCTTCTATTATAAGCCTATTGGATATTTAAAATTTTAGTTTAAACTTAATAACTAAATATTGAGGTTACAGGTAATTGTTCTGTTAAAAAAAGAAAAGAAAATATTAAAGGTTAAGCTACATCAGTTTAATCACACTATCCATCTTTGCCTTTTTTCATCCTTCATCATTTTTTTTCGGTTTTTACTTACTCCTATGAAGTTCTTTTTATAAATTCAGCATTGTGCTGAACCCATACATCTCTCTCTACAGACTGGCAAGACTGTAAAAACTAGGTGATCACATATAAAAAGTATGGTAAGGTTTAATTTACTACCCGGTTTAAATAAACTCTTACAATAGTCAAAAATGCACTGCTATCCAAATTTAAAATTTTGAGGATTTACAGTTGAAAGTCATCAGCCTCGAGGCAGCAAGACCTCTAAATGACTAAGTTCAACTCAAAACTGATGAACAATGTGTGTCATGTGCTTTAATTTGAAAGCCTGACAACTAAACTTACCTTAACAAGAGCTCCAATAACTCCAAGACTGGTCAACCTCAGGTACTCAAAAGGACGAGTTTTGCTAACTGTGTGCAAGAAAGGATACAAAA
Source organism: Artemia sp. Kazakhstan ARC1039 (assembly GCA_029168905.1). Classification (NCBI taxonomy): domain Eukaryota; kingdom Metazoa; phylum Arthropoda; class Branchiopoda; order Anostraca; family Artemiidae; genus Artemia; species Artemia sp. Kazakhstan ARC1039. The sequence goes on along the minus strand of JAQQPU010000042.1, from coordinate 153,537 downwards.
ACATGGGAATATTGGCCTGTAAAAATGCTGAACGAGTATCAGGATGCGATGCTACACATTGTAAAAGCGCAAGAGCATTACAAACACGATTTGACTGCTGAGCAGTTAAGACAGGAGGGTTAATGTTAGGGTATATTTGGACTATCTCCAGCAGGAGGGCACCAATTGTCCCAAAGGAATGCCATAACATAGGAGCCAAGTCTGGAACAACCTCTCGCTTTTTGCTGAAAAAAAAAAAATGCATATTTCAGGAAAAACTTTCATGCAATTGCAAAAAATTGCTGAACAACAATTGTAAATAAGAGACAATGTTAATTTTTTATAACTTTTTTTTTGTAAAAACCTAGAATAACAAAAATTAATAAATTTTCTATTTAAAATGAGTACATTTTATTTAAATAAACATATTTAAAATATGTTTCGTGTTAATCCCATTAAACAATAAATGAGCTGTATTTAATAAAGAACTTGATTTTAGAATAACTAACTATACATCTCCTGACTTAAAATTGTCCCTTATGTAAAAATTCCAATTTTCCCTTAAACGTTTTTTAAACTAAATGTATAGCAAGTCTTTTCCCATTTTGTAAGCCCAGTTGAAATCACTGAGAAAGTGCAAATATTGTCATCAACTATGATCAACTTTAGGGTGTTTTTATTATTTTCTGTTTCCTAGCATATTTTTCACATTAAAAAAGAACCTAAATCAGAGGGTCCAATTTTTTTATTTTATCCTTGAGATCATTCTGAAACATCAGTAGGGGATTGACACTAAATTACTCCTTTATGTTAAAACTCAGCTTTGCTGCCTAAATAACAGCCAACATAAATAAAACAGAAGTATTTAAAGTCTAAATAGGCAAAACGGATGACTGACACCCCCTCTCCCTGAAGCTGAAAAATATGTAGAGTTTAACCATTGTGCTATTTTACTGTCTTTTTTAAAGGGTAGATGTAACATTTTTGACAAAAAAAAAAAAAAGTTCTGAAACATATATTTTGCATTAGTTTACAGTATGTCTTCTATTGTAACTGTAGTTGTCATAAAAATAAAAGAGCTTCAAACCAAACGCTGGTGAGCTATTTTATTTTCAACCATGTTTACACAAATTGATACTGACCATAGGTTCCCGTGATCACTTTAGTACTGAGGGGCATCAAGAGCACTAGACATTGTGCTCTAGAGGGGAGGAGCCAATATGACACCAAAAAGGTCCTGGAGGAGCTAGTATGACACCAAAAAGGTCCATCTACATGCCAAATTGTTTTTCTATTTTTCCTGGAGGTTCTAAAAAACGTCATCTTGTGAGACCCCCCCCCCCTAATTGCGCTCAATTCTGGTGCAGCATCTTCACCATTTCAAGAGACACAACCTTCACCTTTACCATTCAAACAAAAAAAAAAAAAAATAATAATGGGACAATCAATTTGACTTAAAAATCACTGGAATTGGGAAAATCCTGATAATTCTACAGTCAAACTTAAAAAAGAAAATCTTAAAACTTTCAGCAACCCCAAAAAGTGGTTGTTACATGAGTGGTTGTCAATATAATGATTACAGAAAAATATGTTCCGTGAATTTAAAGACAACAACAAGCACAATATAAGATGTAAAACTTAAAACACAAATTTCATAAATGAACAATGAGACCAAATTTAATATAAAAACAAATCATCACAAACAATGGTGGGTTGTTAAAGCCCCAAAAAGGCTAGACATCCTTTTGCACTTAACTGAAAACACAACCACAAAATAAGGGTAAAAAAAAAATGAATTAAGTGTTATGACTTTTTTAAACTTTGTAATACTACTATCATTTTTTCCATATATCTACTATGAAATATAAATATTTGAATATTGTAAACACAGTCAATTGCTTCTTTTCTATGATTAGTTAAAACAACATAGTGTTCCAGGAAAATTGAAGAGTGAGTAAGCAACAAATGCTTACAAAAAGTGTCAAAGCTGAAAACAAAAAAGATTTCTTGAATTACAGCCTGTTTTCTTTAACTAATTGCTATTTCTATCCATTTAAAAGGATTGATTTAAAACAAGTAAACAGGAACAAAACTAGGGTCTTATGAAAAAAGAAAGATTGAATTAGCTGTCACAAATTTTTTATATTTAGCGTTTTTGTATGCTGAGAGGCACAGTGCTATGCCTCTCAAACCTCTCAAAAGGCTAGTGTTCTAAATAGCTTCAACTGAAAGTTGAATTTGGTTAAACTCTCATTAGATTAGACAGTCTTAAAAAATCTTATCCAACAACAATCATTTTGACCTTATTTTGCAACACAAGGAAATCTTTCAGATATTTGCAGGGAGCATCTTCACATAAGAAACAACATCTTACGAGTGGACCTGCTGCAAAAAAAATATCTATTTTTGTCCAATTTGTTCCCAACTATATGAAATGTGTTGCATAAAGTTGCATTTCTATTTGACATTTTATGTGCAAAAGTGCCAAATGAAAAACCTGTTTCCTGTCCTGTGTAGGAAAAAACAGTTTCCTTTCATTTTCCAAAATTTTGATTTATTTTTATAGCCAGTGGAAAATCTGCATTATAAATGCATATTTTCTACCCTAGTTTTTTATACTATCAGCAAACGCTGAAAGTTGGAAAACTATGCCCTGAGAGGGTATTTTGAAGTACTTACCTTCCTATCAAAAGGTTATCACCATTTGATGAGCTTGGAAAAACTTTGTGTTGAAAGGGAAACATTTCAGAAAAAATTGGACAAGGCTCAAGGTAAGTAAAACCCAAATAATTAAAATTGCATTTTTAAAACATAGAGCCAAAGAAAAACATGCTCAAACCAAAATTAAGGAAAACATGGCCTACTTCTTTTTTTATAAAGCTAAGGAAAACATAGCCTACTTCTTTTTTTTATAAAGCTAAGCCAGGTAGGCCATAAAACTGTATTCTATACTTCTTCTTGTTTGAATTAGTATGGAGATACTTCCACATTACCTCATCACTGGTGCCCTGCAGTGTGTTGCTACAGCTGAGTTTGAACTCTGGGTCCCATATTACCAAGCTGAGATAAGACCCACAGAAATACTACAGGACACTGTATTCTATGCAATTTTTAAAGCTTCAAAAAAAGGGATAAAGTAGAGATTGGACACATTTTCGTGGGGCATTGGTATCCAGTCTTGAAAGCTCTTTCCAAATGGCATGGTTGTCTTTCTGACAGTTGACCCTACTCTCCCTCTGTCGTTCCATGTATATAACCCTAACTAATATAATTATTCACTGTTTTCCATCTGTTGATGCTTTGTAAATAGGTTTATTGACCCATCAAAAATTTAGACCTTATTTGAAAAAAGAATTTTAGATCTGTTAGATATGAAATACGTCTATTATTTAAAAAAACAGAAAACAAATGAAGTAAACATGATGATCTGATCAAGAGAAATTTGATGTATATTATAAAGCAAGAATTTCATTTGTTTCCTTTTGGCTTTATACAGATTGTAGGGCTACATCTGGGACCATCAGAGGGAAGGATGCAATCTCAGAAAAGCAACCATGATGTTTAGAAAGACTGTAAAATGAGGGATCTAGTGGCAAGCCTACTACTTTCACTTTCATTAACATAAGTATTTTAGAATGTTTTAATGTAAATTCCAAGATTTTATGGTGTTTCCTTGTGGAGAGCAGAACCACTAGAGATTAATGTGTTTCATTTTTTTTTTGTGTTCTTAGGACTGTATTTGGGACCATCAGATGGTAATGAGATGCATTGTCAGAAAATCAATCACAATACTTAGAAATAGTATAGAATAATAAATATTATGGTACTACTTTCATATGCTTAATATGTTTCCTTCAGAAACAGCAAATCACTAAATATTTACTTCTTCTTTTAGTTTGGTATATGTCCTAGGGCCATTTATAGGATCAAAAGAGAATTTGAGGGGGCAGACATTGTAAGAAAAATGACCATAATATTTGAAAAGAGCACAAATAAGAAATCTAATGGCGTTTCTCTTTTTATTTTATGATTGTTTTACTTCAGAAAGGTCATTCATTGTAATTTTGCCACCAAAATTCCTTCTTGGCCCCAAGGACTTAAATGTGATTGTTTCTATAAGGCATACTACCCAGAAATTACAACAGTACGTAATCTTGGATAAAAATCTTTTTTAAAATGTATCCTTCGTGAACATGACACAACATGCTCTTAATTTTAGATATCTTTTGAGGCAAGGGACCATATAGCCATTACTTATCAACTAAAGCTGTGCCCACAGACAGACAATTTTAGAAAGTATGTGCATACAAATTAAAACAAGGTCAGGCAAGATTTAGCTAATTAAGATTGGTCCTTTGTTGAAAAGAAAAATGATACAGGACAACACAAGAAATCAGGCCACCAATTCAAAAGAAAAAGAAACTTTGGTACAAGGACATTGCAGCACAGGGAAATTGTGTAAATTTTTAATTGATGTGAAATAAAGCAACTAACAGAACTCTCAGTTAATATGAATACTATAACTTATCCTGGAGATATAGCTGAAGTCCTGAACAAGCAGTGCAAGTCAGTTTTCACACCTCCAAATAATGATCCCTTGCCAGAAATGCTGATATAATATTCAGAAACCTATATAAATTATCACTGCCAAACTTCTGGATGTATAACTACAGCTCAAAAGATTGAATATATAGAAATCTGTTAGTCCTGAGAGAGTTAATCACCAGACCTTAAAAATTGCCCATTTGGAGCTTCACCTCCCTTAACAGAACTATTTCAAAAGTCTCTGGATACCAAAGTAGTTCCTCAAGATTGGATAAATACAAATATTACGCCTGTCCACAAGGGTGGAAGTAGGAATAATATCACCAATTACCAACCCATTAGCATCACCTCAACACTTGGTAAAATTCTTGAAGGATTGTGAACACCACAATTTAGATTTTGCCAAAGCATTTGATAAAGTCTGTTGTTGCTGGCTAAAGATAAAGATAACAGCTATTAGTATCCATCTAGAGGCTGTAGAATGGGTGATGCAGTTTCTTTCAGGAAGAGAATGGAGAGTTAAGGTATTTGGGGACAATGGGCAAGAACTATTCTCAGAAGTTGTGGAAGTTGATAGTGGCATGCCTCAGGGAACAATCTTAGGTCCAAAATTGTTCAATATTTTTATTAATTGATTTTCCAGAAGCTGTAAGAAATAAGATGAGCCTTTATGCTGATGATTCAAAACTTATTGACTCTGCATAGTTGCCAGTTACAAGAGCTTCCATACAAGAAGACCAGAATTTGCTTTTACTATGGGCCTGTAAGTGGAAGCTTGAATTTAACATTTATAAGTGCAAGTCAATGTACTTTGGGAGAAAAATGTAAGGTGGCCATTAGGGTGATCCTTATTTTTCAAAGTAGGATTTCTTTAGCAGGCAACCCCCTAATCTTGTTTCTATTTTTAAAATACCAGAGAATCCCAAAAAAGAGCCAAATATATTGACATTAAGAGGTCCCTACCAGAGGTTAAAGTTTTTGGTTACTGCATGCTCATTGCTCAATGCTGCATGTCTTGCACAGTTTTCAACATTTCAACAGTCAACACTACACTATAGTACAGCATGGTAGCTTTCTGAACTGCTGGACTTATTTACTTATTTATCTGCAGGCTTCCCACAATGCATTTCAACACAGGGCGCCATTTTTGTTGTAATGTGAGTGAAAATGCAAATTTCAGGTTTTTATTAGTTTTATGAACTGCAATATATTAATTATGCTTCACACTGATACAGGTAACTTTATTAATCTGATACTTTGTTGCAGATACACTGACACTGACACAGCAATGAGTGACAGCATGGACTGCATGGTTTGTACAAGTGACAGTACTGGTTCATTATTAAAACCAACTACAAGAAGTGAAACAGACATATGGCTCATCAGGCAATTATCAGACACTCTGATTTCAACAAAACTACCGTCGAAGAAGGAGGTCATGGCGCTATTCTATCACTACATTCTAATCTATCGCTATTCTATCACTACAAGCCAGTCTGTGACGAACAAGACAGTCTGTGAAGTGGCACATTCCACAGCCAATGACGTTCTTGCAGTTTGGGCAAAGGCACACATTCCAACGAGACTCAAGAAATATGTGATAAAAAAAAATTCAGTGTCTCTTTAAGGAGTATGACAACCTGAAGAGAAATAAATAAAACAAAGCTAAGCATTCTGAGACACTGAAAAAGAAGGAAGAAGAGTGGAAAGTGGGCCTGGACGTTTTGTTTGACATTGCCCACGTCAACGCAATGGAGATGATACATATTCAAGAAGACCGTGAGTTTCTGTTAGCGCAGCGGGAACCAGGACGCCGTGGAAAGATGGGCAGCGTTGACAAGGTTTTAGAAATAAAAAGAGCATCATCTCAGAAAAGAAAAGAGTACCATGACATAAGAAATGAGAAGGAGAAGCAAGAAAGAAAAACAAGAGAAAAGAAAGTGACACTGGAATCATCATCTGACAGCAAAAAAGGTCAAGAAATTAAAGACCCTGAAACAGAAGATATAAAACCGTCAACCTCAGCAAAACGTCAAAAAAGAGGACGAGTATACATATTGGATGACAAAATGTCAGCCTGTCTGGATGTGGCTAAAGTTAGTGACAGAAGTGCTGCATTACCTCTTGTTCCGACTCTGCCAAACCTTGGTCATGATCCTGCTGAATATAATGTCAATCGCTCTTCAATTCGCAGAGACAGGATGAAGGGGCGCCAGGTAATAGCTGAAAATCTACAACAGGAGTTTAAACCAACAGTTCCTCTATTTATTCACTGGGATGGAAAACTCCTAGAGGATATCTGCAGCAGACAGATTGTCAATTGCCTTCCGATTTTGGTCTCCAGAGCAGATGTAGATCAGCTTCTTGGTATTCCAAAGCTAGCCTTGGGAGCTGGCCAAGCTTTTGCGGCAGCAGTTTTTGAAGCAGGTACGGCTTGGAACATTACAGATAATGTAAAGTGCATGTGTTTTGACACCACATCTGTCAATTCCGGTGCAAGAAATGGTGCTTGTATCCTTCTGGAACAAAAACTTGACAAGGACATGCATTGGCTTGCTTGTCAACATCATATCTTAGAAATAGTCTTACAAGCAGTGGTTCTTGATTGCCTTGGTCCTAGCAAAGGCCCAGAGATAACAATTTTCAACCAGTTTAAGAAAACCTGGCAGTTTATTAACAGAGCAGACTTTCAGACAGCTTCATCAGACGAGTGTGTGTTTACAGCTGCATGTAATCACAGATATCATAGCATTTGCTGAGATGCAGACACTAGCGTATCAACTCCGTGGTGATTACCGTGAGCTTTTGGACTTGACAATCATATTTCTCGGTGACACGCCATCTAAGGAAATCTCGTTCAGAGCTCCAGCTGGGCTGCATCAAGCAAGGTGGATGGCAAAGGCCATCTATGCACTAAAGATCTGGATGTTCAGAAGTCAGTTCAAACTCCCGAAAAGGCAAGAAAAGGCTCTTGCTGATATTTGTCAATTCACTATGATCATCTACGTGAAAGCATGGTTTCAGGCATTGTCAGCACTATCAGCCCCTCGCATTGACCCCCAACTTCTCAAGGACATCTACAGTTACAGAAAAATATCAGAATCGATATCAAAAACTGCCTTGAACAAAATAATAAGACACCTATGGTACTTATCAGAGGAATTGGTGGCACTTGCCTTCTTTGACAACGACATATCAAATGACACCAAACATTATATGGTTATGGCTCCGCAAATATCAGGAGCAGAGCACCCTCTGAAGAGAATAACAGTGGACCCATTGACACTCGCGGAGAAGAAATTAGAAAACTTTGTCATGCAAGAATACCAACAGATTCTTCAGCATTACGGGACTGCCTTCATCATTCCTAACTAAGAACATTGATTTGTGGTCAATTCATGAAGACTACCAGACAGTCAAAAATATAGTGCACAGCATGAGGGTAATCAATGACATTGCCGAACGTGGTGTTGCATTGATGGATGACTATAACAAACTACACACAACATCTGAAGAACAGAAACAGTTCCGGTTGCTCTAGTTGTCAAGGAGTACTGACAGCATTACAGTGATGGAACCAAAAAGACACTGATGAACCAGTCTGAAGCCCATATGTGAACTATGTAGTTTGACAATTGAAGTGACTGGACACTATTGCCAATCCCTTATTTTCTGTTTAGTGTACAGCAACTCAACAGTCATGTTTGATATTATTTAATTAAACGGCATTATTGAGTGCTTTTTTTTAGCAAAGCACACTTACACATTTCTAATAGTTATGGTAGGGACCTCTGAAATTGAAAATAATGCTAAAGTGTTTGTTTATTATTCAATTATAATCAGAATGGAATCATTTCAGACCATTCCCCATAAAAAAAGAGCAAAATTTTTTTTTCCCATTTCCTAAGGACCACCCTAGTGGCCATACCATATGATAGGAGGGGATGGTTCAAGAGAATTGATTCAATCTTTGGCAGATGGGAGAGATTTGGGAATTGTTGTTGATGAGGAACTAAAATTTAAAAAACATGAGAAAATATTTGGAGACAGGAGAAAATATTTAGGGAGGATTAGGTTGAAGCTTGGTCCCTATTTTTGTCTGATGTGTGGGACATAAATGATGATTTAATTCATTTTTTGTGTTTATGTAAGGAGTTAAGAGGTTTGAGAGAGGAAATTTTTCTGTGGTGGTTTAAAGGGAATGAATGGCATGGAGCATAGAGATCCTTTTCTTTAGATTTATTTTTTACTTTACTTTAGTTTATAATAAGGATGTTTTCATTTATTATTTTTGAAGTATATTGTGTATTAACCATGGCCCAGTAGGGCTTTTAGTGTTAAAAAATCATACCATATCATGCACAAACAGCAGTTGCCAAAGCATCCCAGACCCTTGGCATAATCATGCATACTGTATGCAGCAGATCATCCAAAGTTATGACCAAATTGTGCAATGGTCTTGTGTGACCATTGCTAGAATTTGGGATGTGTTGCAACACCCATGAACAAGGGTGATTGGCAGAAAATATAATATTTCCAAAGACAAGCAAAAAAAGCTGTTGATAGATGGAAGAATTTTGACTATCCATCTTGCTTGAATAAGCTAAAGCTCCCAGCACTTGCATACAGGTGTCAAAGAGGTGATGGCACAATGACTTATAAGCATCTGAATGCTGACTCCTACTATCAAAAGCTATTTCAGTTTGATGAATCCTCCAGGACAAGGGATCAGTATTGATTCAGTCTTTGAACAGTTAAGATCTATCTATTCTTTTAAAAAGGATTAATCCCAGTTTTGAACTAGTTGTCGGTAAAGGATTTTATTCTGATTTAATTTGACACTGAATTCTTTCAGTAGTTACGAAATAGTGAGAACGCTTTTACGTCTCATAAACTATTTAAACATTTATTCAGTATCTGTAACCTAGTGGAATGTGTGACGTCACTGGATAAATTGAATTGACTGGAGTTTCTGACCAATGCATTAATTAAACTTTTGGCTTTCTTAAATTGAGTTAATTTCATAAGATATCCAAGTGAGGTATGCCAGTTTGGCAATAATAAAGACTATTATTCATCATTATGATTATTATTAGCCATTCTGTTCTCTGAGTGAACATCGAAAGTGGATTATAGCTATTTATGAAAGAAACTAAAGAATAAAAGTTGACTGGATTTAAATTACATTTCAACACTTGTCTAATTGCATCTGTGTTACCTGTTTGTGGATATTTGCCAAGTGAAATACCAATTAAGGTAATCAGAGTACCATTTGTCATGGAATGAACTAAAGATTTCACTTCGCGGATTTTGTAGTATTTAAAGATGTCATACGTCAGTCAGTCATCATTCGACAAATTTATTAATTTATTTGGAGAAAAACTGGACAAAATAATGGCGTCTCAGGTGGAGTTTTCCAGCAAACTAGACTCAATTTCGGGGGAAGTTGTCTCGTTAAAAAGTGATGCAACAACCCGTGATTCACGAATACTTGAACTAGAATCTACACTAGAGGAGCAGAAGCTTAAATCTGAAGCTCTAGAGAAACGATTGCTTGCTTTTGAAGTAAAAGACTGAAAGCTTAACTTGTTGGTTCACGGATTACCGGAAGAAAAATCTAATGAAACGCCTGAAGCTAATGTGAAAAACCTTTTTGCGAATAAGCTAGGAATTGATGAGCCAGTAATGATAACGAAGTGCTATCGCATTAATTCTCGTTCGGCAAATATTACTGACTCCCGCCAACGCAAAAGTAAGCAAAAGCAAGTGAAGCCTTTGCTTGTATTGTTAGGGTCCAAAAATGAGATTCAAGCTATAATGTCAAACGTCGGTAAACTTAACGCCAGTGGTATCGTTATTTGCACAGACTTGCCGCCTGAACTGAATATCCGAAGAAGTGAACTATTGGCCAAAGCACGTGAGATGAAAATGAAAGGCGAAATAACGTCTTCTCGGGTTCGTCAAAAAGGCATAGACATATGGCTGGAAATTAAAGGATCTGCTTCGTCTTCGTGGTCTAGTGTCAAAATTAGTTAATGAATTAGTTGTGACATCGATTTTGATTTATTATTATATTCTGCGAGTGAAAAAAGAGATTGGAATTGATCTCGTCATAGTGTGTTTTTTGTGCCTTGTCATTATGCGTGATTATTTTCATGTTTTCCTTCTTTTCTGTCTAGCTCTAGTTGTGCAAAAAAAGTTCTCGTTCTGCTCGTTTTTTCACTCCTCGCATGCTGGGAATTATCCGAGGTACCACCTTTTACTCATTAGCCTATCATTTCACATTGATTTTGGTAAATTTTATGTGTATGATATTATTATGATATAAATTGTTAAATGAGAGAACATCGGACCAGCTCCATGATTTTGAGATAAAACAACTTGACCTAAATGAATTATTTAAATCGGTAGGATCAACTGGTGATGAATCTTCTGATCTTTTTATCCAGTCTTTTCCTCGTAGTAAATATATAAATAATGACAAAATCCCTCCATTTAATCAGTTAGAATCCTCCCGTATCGCGTTTTGGAATTGTAGAGGAGTGCTTAGTAGTTTAGATTTTCTATCCACATTTCTTTACAGTAATCGTATTGGTATTCTGGGACTTTGTGAGACTTTTCTTAGTGATGGTAATAGTTCTTTGGTTGGTGTATCTGGGTACAGGATAGTAACTAAAAACAGGTCTACCCATTTGAAAGGTGGACTTGCCGTGTTTATTGACCAGAATCTCCCTATCCGTAAAATTACGGATTTTAATGATTTGTATCAAGAGATGGAGTTTGAATTTTTAATGGTTGAGATCGAGTCTGGTAAGGAGAAGCTACTCCTATGCTTATTTTATCGACCACCGGGATCAAGTGTGTCAAATTTTATTGGTAAGTTGAATGATCTAACACAACGGATGAATTTTAAGAACCATAAAGTGGTTTTTATGGGTGATTTTAATATAGATTTGGGACTGGTGAGTTTGGAGACCCAAGAATTAAGAACTCTACCTGTAGATTTACTAACTACTTGCTTTTCTGCCGGATTGGTTCCAACAGCAAGAATACCAACACGTATTAGTGAACAGTCGGCATCAGTTATTGACAACATTTTTACAAATTTCAATCTACATTCGAGTTATGTTGTATTAACTGATGAATTGGATCACTCTATGTTACTTGGTGAATTTTTGATAAATAGACTGAAATCTAACCCAAATATAAAAGTAAGAAGGACTATTGATGATAAATCATTACAAAATTTGAGAGCTAAATTGACTTGTAGCGACTGGACTTCAGTTTATGAAGAAACCAACCCAGATGCAATGGCTACCCTATTTATTGAGAAATTCTCTTCTGCCCTTGACTCTGCCTGCCCCTTTTCGAAAAAGCGCTCCAGGTATGCGACCCCAAAAAACCTTGGATCACCCAAGGCTTACTAACCAGTATTGAACACAAAAATATGCTATTCAGGCAGTATATTGATAATCCTGATGTACATGGTACGGACTTCAAGAATTATAAAAACACTCTGACAACCCTGCTCAGGAAAGCTAAACAGGCTTACTACCATAAGCAGTTTCAAGAAGCAGAAGGATCGCCAAAGAAGACATGGACACTGATAAATGAATGCCTGAATAAACAAAAAACTAATACGTTTCCTGAGACCATAACCAAGCCTGATGGAACATCTTCAACATCCCAACAAGAAGTAGCCAACACGTTAAATGAATTTTTTTCATGCATTGGAGAAGCAACCGTAGAGGAAGCTTATGGCCTTTCAACTGTCATCACGGATAATTACAAAAAATACCTACCTTCGCCGTCTTGCTCCTCTATGTTTCTGTCGCCAGTCACTGAAGACGAACTGCTGAAGATTGTTCAAGCCATGAAAAACGGTCACTCCGAAGGTCCAGATGGGTTGTCAAATTACCTCATAAAGAAGACCATCGATTGTTATGTCGGCGTTATCGCACACATCATCAATTCTTCATTTAAAGATGGCATCTTTCCTACTGTCTTCAAGTCGGCGAAGGTTATACTCCTCCACAAAGGTAGCAACCCCAAGATGCCTTCAAACTACCGCCCTATCTCTATTCTCTCTGCTTTTTCAAAAATTATGGAGCATTGCATCTACAACAGACTGATGAATTATCTGACTAGGTCTAACTTCTTCAACAAGTATCAGTTTGGATTTAGGCCTGGGCACTCAACCGAACATTCTATAATGGTTTTGCTACAATTTTTGAATGATGCGATGGACCGTAATGTGATACCAGCTACAATATTTGTGGATGTAAAAAAAGCGTTTGACACGATTTTTCATCTGATTCTTCTGGATAAGCTTGACAACTGCAGAATAAGAAGTAATGCTCTCTTACTCATCCAGTCTTACCTCAGTGGTCGGAATCAATTTGTGGATGGAGGTGCAGTAAGATCGGTAAAAACGCCATGTTCTGAAAAGGTAGGAGTACCACAAGGTTCAATTCTTGGACCACTACTATTTTTAATATACTCCAATGACCTTCTGAACACTATCACCGATGATGGACATGCTGTACTATTCGCAGACGACACGGCTAATTCTGTCACAGGTTCAGATGAATCATCCATCAGAGAAAACCTCTGTTTTGGTCTAAAGAAGCTATTGCAGTGGTTTGCTGACAACCTCATGGTGTTAAACTCTTCAAAAACCCATTTTATCATCTTCTCTTGAATTTCTCATGCCGTACCGTCGATTTCCCAAATATCTGTCCGTTTTAGCAGAGAACTAGTTACCATTGCCAGGAAGGAGTCTTGTAAGTATCTAGGGCTAACGGTTGATGAAAATTTATCTTGGAAACTTCATCTTGATAGGCTAAGGATGCAGCTAGGAAGGAATGTGGGGTTACTGCAGTATCTAAAATTCCACCTCCCTTTCCCTGCTCTTAAGTCAGTTTATTATTCTCTAATCCATTCCTATTTTAATTACTGTCCAATTGCTTATTTAAATACTTTCAAATCTCTTATTAAGCCCCTTCAACGTCTTCAAAATAATGCCCTTTGTATGTTAAAAGCACTCCTTCCTTCCCCATCTTCCCTCCCCGATAAATCCCCTACTAAGAGCCTTTATAAATTTTTAAGAATATTGCCAGTTGATCTAGTCCTTACTGCAAATTGTGTCCTTTTCAGACTAAAAAAAATAAAAGAATTATTACCATTGGCTTTAAATTCTAGTAACTTCTCTATAGTTTCTTTGGTCCAGAATAATTATTGTTTAAGAAGTTCAGCCAAATTACCTTGCCCTAGAATCCGAACTGAAAGATCCAGATTTTCTCCTAAAAATTCAATAATAAAGTTCTGGAATATTTATGAAAGTAATATAGATTCGCGTTTTTCTAGTCCAGTTTCTAAAGCTAAATTCAAACTATATCTAATAAGTAATTATAGATAACTATTCATTTATTTGAAGTCATGTTGGCTGGTGCTATTGTTGATAAATATTTAATTATGTGGTAATTTATTGATTTGAGGTGTGGGTTCAGTGTGGTGTCTCATTTTCTTCCCAGTATATCTAGTGTATTATCATTTCTTTTCATCATTTGTTATTATTATTATTATTTCTTTTATTTTTTAGAGTGCCTGTTTTCGAGTATAACTCACTGTGTAGGCACCCTCTGTAAAAAGAGGGCAGATACCACAGTCTGCAACCACAGCTGTCATTGTTCCCTTGGTTGACACTTTTAAGATAGCTGTTGACATGACCTTGTCCACCAAACCATGGAATACAGAGTGGGATGCAACTGAGTCAATGACTCCCCATCATCACTGAACAGTGACTCTACAGGCTGTTGCCTGTATTTTTCTGGACAATTTAATTTAAGGTATTGATGCATATTGGTTTAGGCAGTTGAGATTGGCCAATAGTTAAAACAAAGCTACTTGGGATTGGCTTACTGCAATAAAGTGAAACTATCTTCTTCAACATTTAAATTTAGCCAAAAGTTACCCTACAGCCTAGCCTACTTAAATCAAATTATTATGCATTGCAACATTTATCTTGTATTAAATTTTCCCAAGACTGAGTCTTGGATTTGAGTCTTTGCATGCAATTTGGATACTTTGGCCTAACTTTAAGATAATGTATACAAGATTGGTTCAAACATTAGGTTCAAGCTTTAAATTTGTATCTATTATTAGGCTCCAATATTGGATGTTGGTAAATCCAAAATTTTCATAGTAAAATTGTAGTTTACCTTTTGTAGGGATCTTTTACTATCTTACAAGTAGTTGTTAGGTAAATGAAACTTTCAGCAATGTATCCAGAGCCTAAATGATGTCCTGGAAAGATATTTTGAATCACATACATCCACTCCTTTTCCATCCATAGAGCACTGACATTTAACAATCTTCATGTTATAAAAATAGAGCCTTGTAAAATAGATCTTATACTCAAATGAGGCACTAGAAAAACGTTTTGAGCCTTATACATTTGTGTAAATCTAACATTATACACATTTTACAAAATGTGTAAATCTAAATGAAAGTTTAGGAACAAAAAAATAGTGAAGCTCTAGAATAGCAGCTCTCTAGTAGGAGACAAGAACTTCTATGCTGTTAGTTCTGCACCATTGTGGAAGAGTCTCTCAAACACCACTGTTCAATGCAAGACAATCAATTCATTCAAGAGGGGTGTCAACTGTGACTAGAATAATACAGAATGCAAGTTAACTTGGGATGCTGTCATACCTTGATGAAGTCATACCCACAGCAAGATTCTCTACACTACCTTATATTGCTGGAAATGTGATTTAAGGCAACTTTTATCTGATGGTAGTTTTGTATAAAGCCCAAGGCTACTCTCTAAGATAGCAAAAGCCCTGGTAAATTTGCAATTTTCAAAATAATTTAGCTAGAATGAAAGTGAATACATCACTTGATGCATTTTTTTTTAGTGTTTCATAATTCAATAATCACTTCTGGGTTATATGACATTTTGAACCATTAATGATGCCCCAAAAGGTAAAACAGTTCATAATTTATTTATTAGTCCCAAAATACAGTAAGCTTTAAGAAGTAATAACCAAAATAATCAAATTACCAACATTTAAAAAGCATCTTTCTAAAAAAATAAAAATGAACTGTATAGTGGGAAAAAATTGCCATTTGTGGCAGCAGAAATGATAATTATTACTTTCTTTAGTCTTAATACTAAGATGTTATTAAGAAAACAAAATTGCAGAAATTTTTAAAAAGAGCCAAAAACCCCTTGAAAAAAGTTTTTCCTGTTATGTTATTTATGGACCCTTATATTATATGCCTTTTATGGACCCTTGAAGATGATACATTTTTCTCTTATTTTTGGCTATAAAAAGGGTCAAAAACAACAATTCTCACATCAAAATATACAGAGTAATTGTAATTAACACATTTCAACTGCAGATCCACTGTACTTAGTGCCCAACCCCCTAATTTAAGGGTACATTGGTTGAAACAAGAGCAATGCTAACAGCTTAAAGTAAACACAGTAAAATTTTAAAAAAGATTTATAAATTGTTGTTCAAGTGGATCATAATGAATCAATGCCAGCAGACTATACAACTTTAATGAAATAGAATCATAATCAATTACTAAGTTTAAACCAGTATTGTAACCCTTTTCTATTAGCTGTTTTAATGCTCTTTCACAATTCAATAATTTCTTCTGGGGGAAATTGCTTTTTAGCTCTTAAAGGGTTCAAAACAGCCAATAGTAACCAAGCCTATTAGGCTTAGGTTTCATTTGTTTGCCACCTGTGAGTCTAAGCAAATTCAGTCCCAGATTTGGCATACAAGTCCAGTAGACATTGTCCATCACATGTCAACCCAAAATCAATCTAATCTTTTATCCTTTACTTCTATGACTACATACCTTAGTTCTGCTACAAATGAAATGACATTATTTTCATACAATCCCAAAGAGGGCTTATCCTAGATTTGTCTCTCCTTCAATCAGACTATCTGTGTTGGCTTTTTCTACAATTATCCTTGGCTTGATGCATGTCCTCAGCTACTTGATTTTAATTGAATGTGTTTAACACATTGAATTAATTGTTTTTGAAAAATGTATTTTAAAAAATTGCTATTTAAGATAAATTACCATTTGTAGCTGATTCAGGAATAGCAATCATTATTTTC
This sequence comes from Artemia sp. Kazakhstan ARC1039, assembly GCA_029168905.1. Lineage (NCBI taxonomy): Eukaryota > Metazoa > Arthropoda > Branchiopoda > Anostraca > Artemiidae > Artemia > Artemia sp. Kazakhstan ARC1039. Next base: position 136,873 of record JAQQPU010000042.1, on the reverse strand, counting down.
ATTAGTTTTAGTAGTAAAATATTATTATGAAAACAAATTTGCTGGAATTTTTAAAAAACCTAAAACCCTTCAAAAAAAGAGAAAAAGGTATTATTCTTTAGGACTCATGAAGGGGTTTAAGATTTAATTCCAGGTAAAACAGCAAATATGTTTAGAAAGAGCATAAAAAAGGCATCAAGTAGTATGTTTTTCAATAAAATTCTAGTTTAGCTACTGTTTGCTATCTTGGAAAGAGGCTAGGATAGGAAAATAAATTTTCAAGGATGGGTCTACAGACTAAAGTATGTCCCCACAAGGAATTTTGAAGTACATATCTCTACTCCTTCTCCCTATAGGCTAGAGAGCAGTGACCTTTAAAATCTTTGTATTATGAAAGTGAAGCACTGTAAAACAAATGTTCTGCTTGAATGAAGTACAAAAAAACTTTCCAGCTTTGCAACTCAGCAATGCTCAGTAATGGAAATATCCCCACATTTACCAATTAACTACAGGCTGACCTTTCCAGGTTATATTTTTGACCTGTATCTCATTCACCTAACTGAAATACTTTCCAAGATAGCAAGAAGGGTAAATATCTACCAAATCATGTTATTGACTTACACGTAAAGTGAATATACCACTTGATGCCTTTTTTTGTGCTGGTTACAAATATAATAATCATTTCTATTGGAAATGAATTTCACCTCCCCCCCCCCCAATATATGCCAATTCAGGGTATATATTTATACATTAGGGGGTGGGGGTAAAGTTTAAAGTTACCTCCCATTTACATCAGAAACAAAATTTGCCCCCACCCCCCCCCCCCCTAATGTAGAAATATATACCCTGAATTGGCATATATAGGGGGGGCTGAAATTCATTTCCAATAGAAATGATTATTATATTTATAATCACCATAAAAAAAGGCAGTCAACCAAAAAGGCATTGAGTGGTATATTCACTTCATGTGTAAGTCAATAATATGATTTGGTAGATATTGGTCAATATATACAAAATCATATTATTGAGATAGGACTAAAGTGAATACACCATTTGATGCCTTCTTTTATGCTGATTATGAATATAATAAGCATTTCTATCGGAAATGATTTTCAACCCCCCCCCCTATATACCAATTCAGGGTTAGGTATAGCCTATATAGGGGGGGGGCTGAAATTCATTTCCAATAGAAATGCTTATTATATTTGTAATCAGCATAAAAAAGGCATCAAATGGTGTATTCACTTTAGTCCTAACTCAATATGATTTCACGTATATTGACCTAGATATTTACCGCAAGAAGCCCATAAACAACAATTTCTAGCATCGTTTAGCCTATGGATAAAATAATCAATCTAGCCTTTTATTTCCAAAGGGCCCTCAGTACCTTAGTTCCAAAAGTGCATTGTCCCTTGTTTTTGGATTGGTGATCTCTGCAATCCATTGATATACTTGCTCTCTATCGACTGTTGGTAAGGGTGTAGTGCTGCCAGTAACAGGAGCTGTCATAATTCAACTAATGAAAATTGTTGTTGTTTTGCCTTTATTATTCAGCTTCTTCACTGAAGTCTATAGAAGCCATAGTTGAGGGTAAGACATTATTCACAGAAAGCGGGGATCTTCGGAAAACCGCTGCAGATTACGTTTTGCGGTTGAACCTTATATTCACACGTAGATCTGCGAAAAGCCGCTGCGGATTTTGCTTTGCAGCGGAGCGCATGCGCTTCTTGTCTCTCATCCTTGCGGTTTTCCGTGAGACACAAGCGTTGAAAAAATCCAACGCATGCGGTTAAAGTGCTTAAGGATTGTGAAAGAAATGAACATAGGGGCAGTTGAAAGGCTGATTTCAGCTTTTAAATTTCATCAAATAATGCATGATAAAATGTACCCTAAGCATAAAAGATCCTATTCAATTTAGAAGGTTTGGGGGGATATCTCAAGAGAGACGAATTTGCCAGATAGGATGTGATGAACAGTGTACTGGACTGTTTTAACAGCAAGCTGTCCACCAAAGAATCAAATGAGCAGGAAAAACTTTCCCGAACTTAGATTATGCTGATGATTTAAACATCTTAGATGACAGTGTGAGAAAAATGAATGAACTTTTAGAGGTTTTGCAAGTTCAGGGTGTTAGAATAGGTTTGAAAATTATTGTTCGGCAAACTAGGTCACTAAGGCTAGGAATAAGTAAAGATGAAAAGGTTACGTTGGGTAACGGAAAGATTCAATAGGTAGGCAGCTTCATTTACCTAATTAATATTGGTAAAGACGGTGGGAGCAGCGAAGATGTTGGAAGTAAAATAGCCAAGGCTACGGGTATTTTTCCATAATTGAAAAAAAAATTTGGAAGAATAAGAAGAAAAGTCTGCAAACCAAGATTAGGAGAATCTTGAAGAGAGCTTCTTGAGGAGAAGCTCAAATTCGGAGAATAGGACAATGATCAGTGTAGGGGCTAATGTAACCATAAACGATGATAATGGGTTTCAAGAGGTCCTCTCTAGAAATTCTAAAAAAAGGAAAAAATCTCCCCAATTAAAAGCATTTCCCCTCTCCCTGCCCAAGATTCTCCCTCCAAAAAATTAGGAATTTACCTTAAAATTTCTCCCACTACCCCCTTTGAAATAAAAATGATCACTGCAATAAGAGTTGCAATTTTTAAATTGCTAAAATCAATGTTCTCTCTTAACATTAACCGTGATGGATCTCTGCTAATAGCTGTAGAAGATCAGAAATCAGCAGATACAATAATTAACCTTAAATCCCTTCTGAATACCCCAATTATTGCATCTAATTGGAACACAAAACAATCACCAACAAAAATAGTAGTTTATAATGTTCCCCCAGAAATATCTACTCAGGAGTTAAAAGAAGGCCTCTCAGATAGGGCTGGAAACACAATCCCAGTTGAGGATGTTACCCAACTTGGAAAACCTAACTCTAATGGCATAAAAACTAGTAGATCCTTCTTATTCGTACTAAAGGATAAAATTGATATCCCAGAAAAATTATTCCTATTTGGGCAAATCAAACTACACAAGGAATACAAACCTAAGCCTATTCAGTGTAAGAAGTGTTTCAAACTGGGACACACAACAAACAAATGCAATGAAATTCTCCAAGAGTGTAGTAATTGTAAATCTTTCCATCCTAAAGAGCTGACAACTTGCAACAACACTCAGCCTACATGCATCAATTGCAAAGGCCCACATGAATCTACAAATAAATCATTATGCCCTGCATACAAGAAAAGAGCTCTAACACTCCAAATATCAACAGAGAAGGCCATCCCATACCCCTTTGCAGCAATGGAAGCAAATGCTGCCCAACAATACCAAATAAAGCCTGTAATGAAACCAACCAAAACCCCCAAGTCAAATGCCCCCAATGCATCAAGCACCCCATATAAAACACCATCTTCTAAGCCCCCTAGCTCAAATCCCTATCAGAAGGAATCACCAAGCCAACAAGCCTCCTTTTCCGGTGGGATGAGGCCTACCTGGCCCTCCCTCCCAAGAAGAAACAAACCAGAAACACTACCAGGAATCAATCCCTTAACCAACAAACAGGATGCACTACCAAAAATGCAATCCCCAAATATATGCTTATTCATTCTAAACTGTAATGCAGTTCAGGCCATGAACATACATCAACTACAGAAAACAAAAATTATTGCAGAATTGGCAAAAATCTACATCCCAGATGATATGCTCATTCAAGCAAAAAAAGATCTTGCTTTACTTTTAACAAAGCTGAACATTGATACACAGTCATATGAAGAATAAATCAACAACACAACATTTATCAATACTCCAATGGAATGTAAGATCACTCACAGAAAATAAGCTAAATGAACTAATATCATTTATGAATAATAATTCGATTAATATTGCTTGCCTCCAGGAAACTCATTTAACCCAAAATCAACAAATTAAGTCTTTGGGATATACTATCCTGAGAAAGGATAGATCTTCAGAGAGAAAAGGAGGTGGTGTAGCTCTATTAGTTAATAATAATATAAAATTTTGTGGCATCAATTTTCCAGATTTTGAAAATGATGTTGATGTAATTGGTATAAGTGTTTGGCTGAATAATTTAAAAACCTACGTAATAAGCTTTTATAACCCTAATGGCCAAACTACAGATGCCAAGGATTTCTTTAATTATATAAATAATTCTAATATGTTAAAAAATATCATTATTTGTGGTGATTTCAATGCCCACAGCCTTTTGTGGGGGAATAAACCAGCAAATAAAGCTGGTAAATTTATTGAGCATATGACTTCAAATAAAAATGAATTAGCTGTTGCTACCCCTCCAAACCTGAATACATATTTCAACCCCAAAAGTGGCAAATTCTCCACAATTGACCTACAAATTGTGTCTTTAAATTTTTTGAACAAAATTTACATAAATAAAATTGATAGTCTATGTACAGACCACTTTGCTATAGTTTGCTCCCTAAATGAACCTGCTGAAACTTCATCTCATACCTCCAAATATATCAACACTAAGGCAAATTGGTCTATTTTCCAAAATAAGCTAAATGATGAAATTACAAGTTTCACCCAAAGTTCATGCATTTCTAACACAACAGTTGACACACATGCTGAAGCGTTGACATCTTTACTAATAAATACAGCTAATCATGCTATACCCAGGACAACACCTAAGAAAACATTCCCTAAACAAATTCCTAAAGCATGGTGGACAAATGAGTGCCTAAATAAATGGAGGATAAAAAAGGCAGCTAGGACAGAATTCATAAAAAAACCAACACCTACTACATATTTAAAAAAATTACAAGCAGAATCTAATCTAAAAAGGACTATAATAGATGCTAAATATAAACACTGGAATAATTTTGCAAATAATCTCTCCAGAGAAACGCATGAGCCAATTATACATAAAGTCATAAGCCACATATGTGGGAAAAAGACTTCTCCCAACCCACTCCTGTATGAGCTTATACATAATAATACCCATTATGACAATGATAATGAAAAGGCTAACCTATTTGCAACTCATTTTGTTAATAAGCTAACATCAAATAATCAAAGCAAACTGTCCACAATTCCTATGAACCCTAGTTACCAACCACGCCCAGGATCCGAGTACATAACTAATCCATTTTCAATCCAGGAATTGAATAATGCAATACATCATATTAGGTCCAAAACTAGCAGCGGCTATGACAATATACACCCTACATGGATAAAGAATCTCACACCATCATACAGACAAGAACTGCTAAATTGTTATAATCACGCTTGGGCATCTTCTAGGCTCCCCAATATATGGAAATGTTCGTCCCTCCTACCAATCCTAAAGAAAAATAAACCAAAAGATAACCCTGAGTCTTATAGGCCCATAATGATTACACCTGTGATGGGGAAAATAATGAAGAAAATGATTTATCACAGACTCCTCTGGTTTGTTGAGAAAAATAATATGATCCCACACACTCAAACTGGATTCAGGAAATACCACTCCTCAACAGATGCTTTCATTTTGCTAACAAATGCAATAAATGAATCTTTCTCAAAAAATAATATCCTAGTGGCAGCTTTCCTAGATTTTGAAGGAGCATATGACAATGTGAACCACCAAATCCTTTTAAATAAACTTGCAAACCTTGGAGTACCTCCTAAGCTAGAATCCTTTATTAAATCCTTCATAGAAGTGCGAAGTTTCATTGTTTGTGTTGGTTCAGCCTCTTCACCCCAAAAGACAATATCCAAAGGCCTACCTCAGGGAGCAGTCCTCAGTTGCCTTCTATTTGCCCTATATCTCTGGGACATGAACCTACCCCACACGAATCTACAATATGCTGATGATCTGGTGCTATGGTCATCTGGCAACACCTTTCAGATAGCACAGTCAAATCTGCAAAAGTCACTTTTCCAGTTTGAAAAATTATCTCAACATTCAGATTTACCCATTGCACCCACCAAGTCAAAAATAATCCAATTTCACCGGAAGCGAAACCATGTTAATGCAAAACTAACTCTAAATAAAACAAATATTCCAGAAGATAATAATATTAATTACCTAGGTCTCTTGCTTGACCAAAAACTTAATTTCCACCTCCATATTTCAAACACAATAAAAAAATGTTATAGAAAAGCAAATATACTAAAAAGACTTCTTTCCACACCCTGGGGTTGTAAGGAGAAAACCTTACTCCAGTTTTATAAATCACATATAAGACCCCATATTGACTATGGGCTCATTGTCTATGGTGCATGTGCAAAGACCCAGATGCAAAAAATTGAAACAACACAAAATGATATAATACGTCTCATATTTGGTCTTAGGAAACCCACAAGCACCAAGTTTCTGCTTATGGAGAGTGGATTAGCAACAATAAGGGAGAGACGTAGCTTTCTCTTGATAAACCATCTTACAAAAATTGAATCAAATAGCTCACACACATTACATAATTGGTTAAGAAATCCAGCCATGTATAGAGGTATTGCAGATGAGTATGCCAATATTCAAAAGAAGTTCCCTGTACCAGCAAAGTCTATTGCACTTACTTTCCTCCAATCCCCTCCATGGAATTGGTCATTTCCCATAATAAATATTGAATTTTCAAAATGGAATAAAGATTTAACCCCCATTGCTTTTGTCCAGAAAAAATTTGCAGAACTTAATACAATTACCTATAAAAATCACTTCCAAATATTTGTTGATGGGTCAAAAATGAATGAGAAGGTTGCAAGTGGTGTTTTCCTTCCTCACTTGAAAATTGCAATGGGCGAGAGATTATTTAATAATTTATATATAATGTCTGCTGAGTAAGTATCTTTCTAAAATTTATCATAGAATTCGTTCTGGAACAAATGGACTAAATTTCCTTGCATTCTCATATAAGCTTTCTAATTCAAGTGGTTCAATTCCCCTGTCCCCTCTTTGCAGGCATTGTAATATGAATAATGAAACAATTGACCATTGCCTATTTGAATGTAATATGCTGACGTCTGCACAACATACCTTGCTTTCTAAACTGTTAAAATACTTTAAACACCACAAAAGATCTATCATCTTATATTTGAACTCCTAGAGTCGAAAGATCTGCTGAAAGATATCTGAATATATATAATAAATATGAGGCAATCAAGTCAGTAGCTCTGTAGCCCACAGAGTGAAGCAAAAGGAAAAGAGCCAAATAGTTTTACTGAAAAGCCCGCTTGCTGTCAAATAGAAGAAGAAGAAGAAGAATATTGGAAGTTCCAGTGATGACAATGGTCGAATATGGTTTTGAAGCATGGGCTCCCCGAAAAGCGGAAGAAGATTTGCTAGATGTTTTCCAAAAAATTGCCTGTGCATTTTTCTGGGCACCCGGCTGACTGACCATATTTCAAACAGTAAGCTGTGCGAAAAATGTGGTTCCAATCCAGCTTTCTAGGGCTATAATGAAAGAAAGGTTGAGATGACTCGGGCACGTTCTGTGGATGAAGGATGACATGTTACCAAAGATTGTCCTTTTTGGCCAGCCGTCAAGGGCTAACCGGAAAGCAGGTTGCCCACGGTTGGGGTGGGAGAATGTCATAAAGAAAGGGCTAAGGGGAATGTGAACTTTCAGGGAGGGTGTAAAGAGAAAGGCTTTGAATATATTCGGATGGAGGAGAAGCACGTGTGGCTGTGTTGGCCTCGGGTGGCTTGGTCCTTTGGTGGGTTGTTAGTAGTAGTAGTATTAGTATCCACCAAAGTAAAAGTGTGACAAAAGCTCACAATTTACTGAAGGGAATGGTGGATATATTTGTATTACTATTCTGTGCTCCCATCCTTTTTTGACGAAAGAAACTGTTGATTTGGTAATTTTACTCTAATAGGCCAGCCTAGGTTATGTAGATCTTGACTGGGAATTTTAGCTTGGCCAGAGTCATGGGGAAGATATAATATCCTATGTTAGCGATCATGTAGGGCAAACTCGCTTAAAGAAAGCGAATTTGGTGCTTCAAATGCAGAAAAAGTTACTAACTGTGAAGATCTGCGTAAATTTGGAATATAGGATGGTAATGAGATAGCTAGGAAATGCAACTTTTGATGTGATCAGAGTCTGCGGTTTTACCGCTGTGGGGAATACTCACCGTATTGCGTTTTCCGCAACGCGCCTTTTTGTGTGAACAGTAGGGAACGCTTGCGTCTCTTGCCGCTCACTGGGCTACCAAATGGACACTTTTAGTGGCTTTTTGACATTTTTTCCCACTGAGGGACACTGGGACACTATTGGGTCAAAAAAGGCAGCTCTTTTAAAAAAAAGACATTTTTTGGACTTTTTCCAAATCAAAAACCAAATGGCTTTATTTTCCTGTTTTTTTTTTTTTTTTATAAATACGACTGCTTTTAATTTGTACTTTACTTTTAAGCTTTGGTAACGTCTTGGGGATTTTTCTTAGATGTTTTTGCGCCCTGCGCGAACACCATTTATCAACCAAATAGGAATAGGACCTAAAGTGTTAACCAATGTGGTATACTAGAACTATCGAATCCATCTTTTTCTTCTATCTTACGGTTGACGTTTGTCATCAAGTCGGTAAACTTCAAGGACCCACCTACTGCTGGTGGCAAAGTCACCAAGGCCGCTGAGAAGGCTGGAAAGAAGAAGTGAATAGCCATTCCCTGCTGGCACGTTCCGCGTAAATTCCTGTGGCGTGTAGCCGTGTGCATATGGCTATTATTACACTGCTGTCATAGAAAGAAAGGAGTTTCGCAGAAAAGCTGTGTTGTATCTCAATTTTATTTATAGACGCTAGTGAATATTTCTGTTTTATATTCTATACTTTCAGCTGTGATTTTTGTCAAACGCTGGTCGCCAGTTTCTATCAAGTATAACTCAAGCAAATTTATTTCAATCAGCCTTGTCTTCTCGCTCTTTTAGTTCTCGAAAACGTAATTTTTGCTCAGGGCTACTTCTAAATGTTCAGAAAATGGCAAGATAGAGGAGTTGTTAAACGATTTTAACCACTTGACCAATCAGTTGGCTGAGTGGTTAAGGGGATCGACGTCTTTTGTTTAACTATAAAACCATGTAGGTCAAAATAGACATTTCGTTGCTACAGCCGTTCTGACATTGTCGCACATTGACATTGACATTGTCCTTAATAGCTACCGAAGATCAACGACTCGCATCTTTTTCACATAACTTATGAAAACGCCGAAGTGAAAATGAATATTTTCCCTTCACGAACCAGAAACTATATAATTTCGACATTTTGTTCCTACAAGAACATCTTTTGCCTTTGGTGAGTTTGAACTCCCTTCGCAGGAGTAAAGAACACTTGGTTTTCGCTAGAAGTGCCCGAAAAACTTCCGGGAGGCCTTCAGGCGGGCTGGCCTGCCTATTAAAACATAAACTACTCCCACTACCCCCTGTGTGTTATCGTGAATGTGATTATTTCATTGCAATCCGTCTTGCTAACCTAGTTCTTATTAATGTATACCTCCCTTGCGACCAAAGATCATTTTCCTCTCTAACAAAGTATACTAAAGCATGTGCATCGCTAAAGACCCTTCTTATTAGTGTTGAGACTAATGGATTGGATTGGATTCTTTTAGGCGATATGAACTGTGATATAAACTCTACCTCAACACGAACTGATTTATTTTTGGATTCGCTAACTAATGGCTATTGGGTTTTGGATAAAGATGTATCCCATTCATACATACATAATAGCGGTTCATTGTCTGATATTGATCACTGTGTTGTTTCTTCTGGTGTTTTTATTATACGACTCGGGCTGAAAACAACTTATGTACTAATTACAAACAGTGGATAACCAAAAGAGACTGGAATAAAGCGGACTGGCCTCTAAATCTATCAACCCTTGCTCTTCTTTTTTCTACGATTAAAGTTCCATTTAATTTACTCTGTACAAGTGTTATATCCCCACAAGCTCGAGTTCAGCTGAATATATATTACAGCAAGATTGTTTCCTGCCTGAAAAAAAGCTGAAGAAGTGGCTGTCCCGCTTTGTCGTTTTAAGCTTAAGACTAGAGGCTCAATATGGAAATCTGACCCTGATTTAAAAATTGTAAAAAATAGTGCAAAATTGTGGCTTAGAATTTGGGAAGCGTCCGGCCGCGCTTTAAGGGGTCACCTTTTTGACATTAAACAGAAAATGAAGTTGGAGTTTAAACGTCATCTTCGTAAAGTAAGGTACAATGGTGTAGAATTTCCGAAGACCTCTAGTTAGTGGAAACAAATGATTAATGTTGCGAAATTTAATTCACCTCCTAATGCTGATCGGATCCCTAATACCTCTTGGATTAATCATTATAATAAGATTTTTTATATTATAAATTATGCGGTTCACTCTCAGTTTGCTAGCCTTTGTTCTTGTGTATTACCTGCGAGAATTTACCAAGGCCATGTGTCTACCGTTTCTGCTGACCGTGTTATTCGTTGTTAAGAAATTAAAATCTAAATCAATTGATATTGATGGTATTACTGTTTTTCACCTTCATATTGATTCGAAAGAATTGATTTATGATTTGCCGTTATTATTTCAAATTTGTCTATGTACGTCTTTGGTGCCTGATTCTTTTTTGTGCGGGAGTGTCACTTCGATTCTTAAACGTGGGAAAGATCCGACTAATTGCACATCATCCTGAAATTCTTCCAAAAGTTGATTATGTGTCTAATCAATTTGGGTTTAAACCAAATATAGGATGCCAACATGTGCATAGAATTCTTACTTCTTTTTTGATTCAAGCACAAATAGATGGTTCTGAAGTTCATTTATGTGCGTTAGATATTTCAAAAGCTTTTGACTCGGTTTGTCACAGCCAACTATGGTATTCTCTTACCCAGCTTAGAGTGAATTCATCTGTTATATGTGTCCTTCGTTTTTGGTATACAAATTCATATGTTCGACTTCGGTCAGGAGAGATCTTTTTTGGTAATATTCCTATTCGGTCTGGACTTAGGCGGGGAGGTGTTCTTTCACCATACCTTTTTAATGCTTGTTTATACCCTATGTTTTCTCGTATTTTTCCGTCGTGTTTTACGGGTCTAACTAATTTATCTTGTATTGCTTATGCATATGATTTGTTACTCATTAGCCACTCAAAATTCACCATAGCTAAGTCTACTCAGTTTGTTTCTAAGCTTTATGAAAAAAATGGCCTCGCGCTTAATGCTGAAAAATGTGAGTATTTGGTTTTCAATGCTAAAAACCCAAGTAGGGATTTGAGTTGTAGTTGCTTTTCAGTTAAGCTGGCTCTTGCGTTGCGTTGGCTCGGGATTAGTATCTGCTCTTCTATTTCAGCTATCCGTGCTAGTGCACTTGCAGATATTAAGAATAAGCTTAAAGCAGGTTATGCTAAAATTGTCCCAAATCGTGGCCGACATTCTCGTAAGGCATTGGCTAAACTTTATTCAACGTATTGCGACCACTCCATTCTTTTTCGATCAGGTTTGCGCCCATTTTTTAATACCAGTGATATTCAGGATATTAGAGTTTTGTATTTCCGTTATTGTAAATATCTTTTGCATTTGCCTCGTTGGTATAGAAACCGTAAGATTATTCGAATGTTTAATGCAACTGATATATTGACGTCATATAACAAGTTGGACTCCAAGTTAAAAGATGAGGCCTGCAAGCGGTTGGGTCCTTTTCATCCTCTTGTGCGATTGCTCTGAATTTGAATTTATAGTTCTTTGTATTGGTATTGTTTTGCATGGGTTTTGTTTCGTATGTCTTTTCCTTTTATTTCCTTTTGTTACTCCACTTTTTTATAATGTTAGTGGGTGAAAAATAAATTATTATTATTATATCTATGATTGGTTCTTTCCTTTTCGATTAAGATCGACAGTGGTATCGATAATCGATATAATTTTTCACTCCGTTGACATTCACATGACGATTTTTTTCTGCCATCTCTTCAAATTGAACTAGCACTAAACTTAATTTATAGGTAGCGTTAATGTCAAAGCTGGAAATACCTGCAGAACTCATGCAGGTAACAGACCGCTAGGTAGCAGAACTAAGTAGGACGAATTTCACAGGTTTTTCGACACTTTTTTTTACAGGTTTTGAAAATTCATAATGGCAACCCTGTATTCTGGCTAATTTTCTAGAGGGACACTAAAAGTGTCCTTTTTTAACTGATTTGGACACTTTTGTCCTTGAAAGTTTTGGCAACCCTGGCCGCTCATCCATGAAACAGACTAATGCGTTGAAAAAAATACAACACATGGAGTTAAAATGCTTGCGGATTTTGGAAGAAGAGAACATGGATGCAATTGAAAGGCTGATTTTAGCTGTTAACTTTTATCAAATAATATATGACAAAAGTGATCCTGAGCATAAGAAAATCCAATTTAATTCTGAAGGCTTGGGAGGAGATCTCGAGAGAGACGAATTTGCAAGTCAAGATGTCATGAACAGTGGAGTGGACTGTCTTACCGGCAAGCTATCAACCAAAATATGATTAAAATTCACAATCCACTGAAAGAAATGGGGGAGATGTCTGTTTTACCATTATGAGTTCCAAACTTAGTTTTTACAAATGCAAGTGTTTGTTAATTTTACTCTAATAGCCCAGCATAGACTTTGTAAATGAATTGTATTGTAGCTGGGCCACAATCATGGGGAAGATGCAACTTCCTATGTCAGGGATTATGCAGGGCAAATTTGTTAAAAAAGAAGTAAATTTAGCCACTCAGATTCAGAAAATGTGACCAACTGCAAATATAGCACCATAATGAGATAGCTAGAAAACGTAATATTGATGTGAACAGATTCTGCAGATTCACCGCTGCGGCGAAGTGGTGAAGAATATGCATCGCGTTGCGTTTTTCGCAATGTTACCTTCAGGTATGCTTGGATGAAAGAATTTATTGGACTGATAGCCCATTCAGGCACATAAAGAAACCAATAAGAAAAACCGATGGGTACGAAAGGAAAGGTGTTCAGATGATAGGTGCAAGATTTTTACAATAAACTCAGATAATATGTGCTAGTGTGGTTTTTTGTGGCAAAAAGTTTGGCGAAAAATTGAAAAACTTGTCATAAGATAGCTCAGGTTTAGAAGCTGAACTATCTCTTGCTTTTTATGTTGGTTATGAAGTGGTGGTTTTAAACACAAGCTATCATATCGTGAACTTTTGCGTGCTTAACAACTGATATCCTTTCCATTTTCAAAAATTCTTGTTCATTTTTGCTCGACGACACACACAAAACCGATCTGTACCACGGGGAAAATTGTATAGAAAATTGCTAGCCCCAAAGCAGATCGGTAATATGGGAAAAATTGAACAGTTTTTTCATGCTACTGATCGTTTTTTTGGGGTGTTTGCCCGTCTGAAGTGGTTCTGAATTTCATTTTTACCATGTGTCGCCAAACCCGTGCCATAGCTTTCGCCACGACATTGTTCGTGTTACATAAGCGACCATAAGGGAATACACTACTTATGTATAGACTTATATCAATTTCCCCAGCGTACAATGATTAAGTATGAGATTTTGCTGGGCACTCGAATGCCGCCAAAGGCAAAGGGCAGTTGAAGGGGGAGGTAGACCTCAACGTCATGCCGGTTCTCTTTTCTGTGGTGAGTAGTTGATTTTAGGGAGAAACGGTGGCACGCGGCAGCGCGTTGCCGATATTTCTCCGGATGCACACCACCAGCTGACGCCAATTTTCTTGTTAAGGAGGAGTTTTTGAACTTACTCAGAACATCCCGAGTGACATGTCGTTCAAATAGGACTTAACAGAGAAATCCGTTGAAGTCCTTTAGAAGCCACGGGCACGTATTACATAATGTCACAAGTAAACTCATGGGAAACGTTACACAAGCAATGTTACTTTTTAAAGAAATTTAACAAAAGTAGTAGTCGATTCTGTAATTTGAGAAACCACATAAACAATAGGATATATTATCAATTCACGTTAAGGTGAAATTATTAAAGAAAAAAGGCCAAAGGATAAGATGTTTATGCGGGAACAATAGGTAATGGCAAGGTTATAAAAAAGAAACAGCAAGAAAACATGAAACAAGCAAACAACTTACATAAGAAAGCATGTACACGGTCGTTTAATTACATAGTTTAGATAAATCTTTGATAATGCAAATGACTATAAAAAAAATCTACTTTATTTAAACGTTGCTCCTATAATTTAGTGCTTTTAGTTTTCACAAAAAGACTCATTTTATTAAAAGAAAATCAGAGCTTAGCAAGAAATTCAATACGCATGAACAGACCACCAAAAATTGGACTTTGGGGCATTCAAATCCCGACCTTATACATCCCGGGGCATAACTTGAAACACTTGCCCCCGGGCTCTGGGGTTTGTGTCAATTTCGGAGTTTTTACTATCTGATGTTTGAACAATTTTTAACAAAATGGATATTTCAAAATTCTTATGGGATGGGTTAGGGAAAAAAGGGCATAGGTGCTAATTGCCCTTCGATCTCCTTTGACTCTGTAAAACGAACTAGAACTTTCAATTTTAAATCAAATGAGCCCTTTCTGAAATTTATACAAGCATCCTTTCTATAACAACTGTATATGCCCCCAGGGCATAACTTACAACACCTGACACTGGGCCCTGCGGGGCTGTGTCGACCCAGGAGTTTTAATATCTGATGTTTGAACTATTTTTAGCAAAATAGGCCCAATCAAACGAGTCCTTTCTGAAGTGTATCCGCGCATCCCTTCTATAAGAACCATATTTGCCCCCATGGCGTGACATACAACGCCTGCCCCCGGGCCTGGGGGGCTGCGTCGAAACCAGGTTTTTGTTATCGGGACTTCGAAATTTTTTTCACAAAATGGCTATATCGAAATTTTGATCTGATGCATTTGGGGAAAAAAGGGCGTGGAGGAGAACGCCAACTGCCCTCCAATCACATTTGAATCTTAAAAATGGAACTTGAACTTTCAATTTCCTTCAAATGTGCACTCTCTGAAGTTTATACGAGCATCCCTCCATAACAACCATATATGCCTCCAGGGCATAACTTACAACGCCTGCCCCTAGGCCCTTGGGGTTTGAGTCGACACCGTAGTTTTTGCTATCATATGTTTGAACTATTTTAAAAATGGCTATCTCAAAATTTATATCGGATGGGTGCGGGAAAATAGGGCATGGGGGCTAATTGCCCTTCGATCTCTTTTAACTCTATAAAATGAACTAGAACTTTCAATTTTAAATCAAATAAGCCCTCTCTGACGTTTATACAAGCATCCCCTCCATAAGAACCATACATGCCCCCAGGGCATAACTTAAAACGCCTGACACTGGGCCCTGGGGTTGTGTCAATCCAGGAGTTTTAATATCTGATGTTTGAGCTAATTTAACAAAATAAGCCCAATCAAATGAGCCCTTTCTGAAGTTTCGCGCGCACCCCTTTTATAAGAACCATATATGCATCCAGGGAATAACTTACAGCGCCTGCCCCCGGGCCCTGGGGGTTTGTGTCGGCACCGGAGTTTTTGTTATCAGATGTTTTAACTATTTAAAAAAGTGGCTATCTCAAAATTTTTATCGGATGGGTTTGGGAAAAAGGGCGTGGGGACGGGGGGGGGGGTAAGTTGCCCTTGGATCTCTTTTGATTTTTAAAACGTGAACTAGAACTTTGAATCCAATAAAATTAGCCCTCTCTGAGGCTTTTACGAGCATCCATTCTGTAAGAGCTATATATGCCCTCAGGGCATAACTTACAACGGCTTCTCCTGGGCCCTGGAAGGTTATGTCGACACCAGAGTTTTGTTAGCTGACCTTTTAACTACTTTTAGCCAAATAGCTATCTCAAAATTTTTACCTGATCCATTTGGGAAGAAAGGGTGCTGCCCTCGGATCTCTTTTGAATCTTAAACAATGAACAAGAACTTTCACACAAATTGACCTTCTCTAAAGTATATACGAGTATCCCTATCATAGAAACCATATTCCCCCAGGGCATAACTTACAACGCCTGCCCCTTGGCCCTGGGGGTTTCATCGACAGCAGAGTTTTTGTCGTATAACCTTTTACCTATTTTTAACAAAACTGCTGTCTAAAAATTTTATTTGATGCATATGGGGAAAGGGAGTGGAGGGGGGGGGGGTAGTTGCCATTTGATCTCTTTGGATTCTTAAAAAGTGAACTAGAACTTTCACATTCCAATTAAATGAGCCCTCTCTGAAATTTATACGAGCATCCCTTCCATAAGAACCATATATTCCCTCGGGCATAACTTAAAACGCCGTCCCCTAGGCCATGGGGGTTGTGTCGACACAGGAAATTTGTTATCTGACCCTTGAACTATTTTTAAAAAAATAGGTATCTCAAATTTTTACCTGATGCATTTGGGAGAAATGGGCGTGAGGCCGGGAGGCTAGCTGCCCTCTGATCACTTTTGACTCTTAAGAAGCAAACTACAACTTTTTATTTCCAATCATATGAGCCCTCTCTGAAGTTTATACGAGCAGCCCTTCCATAAGAACCATGTATTCTCCTAGGGAATAACTTACAACTCCTGTAACCGGGCTCTGGGGGTTGTGTCGATACCGGAGTTTTTGTTCTCTGATATTTGAACTATTTTTAATAAAATAGCTATCTCAAAGTTTTTACAACCCGATACATTTGGAAAAAAGGGCGGGGTGGGGGAATTAGCTGCCCTCCAGTCACTTCTTGCTTATAAAAAGTGAACTAGAACTTCCAATTTCCAATCAAATATCAATACAATCAATCGTACAATTGATTGGAAATATCAATTTCCAATCAATCAGTACGAAAAGAAGGTTGTAATCGTACAATAGCTCAGTTTCCCATCCCTAGCTCCATGTGAAATAAGATATTGAAAATTTAGAGTTGTTTACGTACGCCAAACACACCTCAAAGAGACACATACAGCCAAAACAGACACACAAAGCCCAAAGAGATACACACAGGCCAAAGAAACACACAAAGCACAAAGAAATACACACAGCACAAATATATACACAAAGTGCAAAGATACACACAGAACAAAGAGACACAAACAGTACAGAGAGAAACACGAAGTACAAAGAGACACACATAACACAAAAGGACTCACAAGTGCAAAGAGATACAGACAGCACACAGAGATACACACAGCACAAAGAGACAAACGCAGGTCAAAGAGACACACACAACATCTTTCTCGTTTCTTTAGATCACGTTTTTCTGGGCTGTGTGTGTCTCTTTGTGCTATGTGTGTCTCTTTGGAACGAGTATGTCTCTTTGGACTGTGTCTTTTTAGGCCGTTTGTGTTCTTTTGTGCTGAGTGTATCTCTTTGTGCTGTGCGCGTCTATTTGGGCTGTATTTATCTTTATGGGCTGTGTGTGTCTCTTTTGTTCCATACGTCTCTTTGGGTTGTTTGTGTTGCTTTGGGCTGTGTGTATCTCTTCGGGCTTTGTGTGTCTATTTGAGCTGCGTGTGTCTCTTTAGGCTATTTTTGTCTCTTTTTTCTGTATGTGTCTCTTTGGACTGTGCGTATCTCCTTAGGCTTTGTTTAACCCTTTAGGCTGTATATCTCTTTTTGCTGTGTACGGGTCTTTGGGCTCTGGAAATCATCGGGTTGTTTGTGTCTCTTTGTACTGCGTTTTTCTCTTTTGACTGTGTGTGTCTCTTTAGACCCCTTTGTGTTTATTTGGGTTATGTGCATCTCTTTGAGATGTGTGTGTATTTTTATGGTGTGTGTGTCTCTTCGGGCTATGTGGTTTGTGTGTCTCTTTTTGCTGTGTGTGCTGTTTGTGTATCTTTGAGCTGTTTCTGTCTCTTTGGGGTGTGTGTCTCTTTCGTGCTGTGTGTATCTTTTGATGCTGTTTGTGTATCTTTATGGTGCTGTGTCATTGGGCTGTCTGTCTTCATGGGCTTTGTGTCTCATTGAGCTGTGGCACTCTTTGGAATATGTGTGTCTCTTTATATTGTATGTGACTCTTTGTGATGTGTGTGTCTCTTTGGGCCGTATGTGTCTCTTTGCGCTAATTTTGTATGTTTGTGCTGTGTGTGTTTCTTTCTGCTGTGTGTGTATCTCTGTGCTAGTTGTGTCTATTTATGCTGTGTCTGTCTCTTTTTATTGTGTGTGTCTCTTTGAGCTGTGTATGTCTCTTTGTGCTGTGTGTTTCTCTTTGTGCTGTGTGTGTATCTTTTTGATATTTGTGTCTATTTATGCTGTGTGTCTCTCTTTTTATTGTGTGTGTCTCTTTGAGCTGTGTATGTCTCTTTGTGCTGTGTGTTTCTCTTTGTGTTGTGTGTGCTTCTTGACGCTGTGTATTTCTCCTTGTGCTGTGTATTATTATTTGTGCTGTGTTAATGTCTTTGTGATATGTGCGTCTCTTAAGGCTGTGAGTTTCTCTTTGTGCTGTGTGTGTCTGTTTGAGCTGTGTATGTCTTGTTATGCTGTATGTGTTTCTTTGTGCTGTGTATGTCTCTTTGTGCTGAATATTTCTCTTCGTGCTGTGTTTATCGCACAGCCCCAAGAGACTCAAACTGCACAAAGAGAAATGCAAAGCAAACAGACACACACAAAGTACACAGTCCGAAGAGGCACACGCAACATAAGGATACACATGTAGCCTAACGAGATGCAAACAGCCCAAAGAAACACAAAATGTCCAAAGAGACAAAAACAGCCAAAAGAGACAACCACGGCAAAAAGAAGAGACGCACAGAGCCTAAAGAGATAATCAGAGCCCAAAGAGACAAAAATAGCCCAAACGGTCACACGTAGCCCAAAGAGAAACAAACATCTATAAGGTTACTCCTACTATCAGGGCTAAAATTTGGTAGCCTGTCAGAATTCAGTGACAACTGATATTTATTATAAAAGAAGATAAAAGGAAAATATTCTAATTCTAATAATTATGAATACTTCTAAACTTCATCCAGGTCTGATGTCTATGGTCTACTTGTTCAATCCACAAATGTTTACCGAAAAAAAAGGATTAAGTTAATTCTAGGCTATCGAATGTTTCTAATTAAAAGAGTTACACTTGAATAGCTAGTCAAGGCTTGAGTTCTGGGGTATTAAAAATCCTTCAGTTCTAATTATTGTTTCTTGGCTGAGCCAAGCTAGGAATAACCGTACTTAATTTAGTTCCAATTTACATTAACCCAAACCAAGAGATCCTATTGTATTTCTTGTGAAAAATTTTTCACAAGAGACAACCCTTTTATATACGGAATAATTTCTTTTTGTTTTAAGTTTTAACGTCGTTCCTTACTTTCAGTTAAAAAAAAGTTTTTGTTTTTATTTAATGACCTAAAGCGTTATAAAAGACTTAAAGTTCTTATGAAAGATTTAAATCGCTTATAGTTGACATTAGGGGTATAGAAGTGATCTAAAGCGCTATAAAAGATTTAAAAAGCTTATGAGTGATGTAAAGCATTTATAAGAGACTATAAAAGACCAAAAATGCTTATGAGCAATCTTAAGCGTTTATAAGTGATATTAATGTTTTAATAACGCTTTACGTCACTTTTAAACCCTTTACATAACTTATAAACGATATAAATCGTTATAGAGTTTTAAGTCACTTCTAAACCCTTCATATAACTTAATAACGCATTAGATCGCTCATATGCACTTCGGTAATAAGCTCAGAAGCTCATAAGCTCAAAGAGACAAACACAGAACAGTCACAAAACAGCACAAAGAAACAAACGAAGCACACAGTCCGAAGAGACACACGCAACATAAAGAGGTCCACACAGCCCAAAGAGACAAACACAGAACAGTCACACTCAGCATAAAGAAACACAAACAGGACAAAGAGACAAACGCAACACAGACACGCATAGCCTAAAAAGACACACACAACCCAATGTGATACAAACAGCACAAAAAAAATACACATAGCAAAAGAACGTAAAGAAGCACACAGTCCGAAGCGAAACACACAGAGCCCAAAGAAACATACACAGCGAAAAGAGACACACAGAGAAACACAAAGAAACACACTGCCCAAAAAGACACACATAGCCTAAAGAGATACTCTGCCGAAAGAGACAAACACAGCCTAAAGAGGCAAAAATAGCACAAAGTGACCCAAACAGAACAAAGAGACACGCTCAGCCCAAAGATACATACAAATCATAAAGAGACACACATAGCACAAAGAGACACACACATTCTAAAGACATATAACCAGCTCAAAGAGAGAAACACATCCCAAAGAGATACCTGCAGCCCAAAGAGCCGCAAACAACACAAAGAGACAAACAAAGCTCAAAGAGACACAATGACCACAAACAGACATACACAGCCCCAAACGGCCATATACAACACAAGGAGACACGAACGGCTAGAAGAGAAAAACGCAGGTCAAAGAGACACACACAACATCTTTCTCGTTTCTTTACATCACGTTTTTTGGGCTGTGTGTGTCTTTTTGTGCTATGTGTGTCTCTTTGTACCGAGTAAGTCTCTTTGGACTGTGTGAGTCTTTTTAGGCTGTGTGTGTGTTCTCTGTCTGTGTTCTGTGTGTGTGTTTCTTTGTTCTGTGTCCGTCTATTTGGGCTGTATTTATCTTTTTGGGCTGTGCATTTCTTTTGTTCTGTTCGTCTCTTTGACTTTTTTTTTCTCTTTTGATTTTGTGTGTCTCTTTTAGGCCCTTTTGTGTTTATTTGGGTTTTGTGCATCTCTTTGGGCTGTGTGTGTATTTTTATGATGTGTGTGTCTCTTTGGGTTGTGTGCTTTGTGTGTCTCTTTGTGCTGTTTGTGTTTCTTTGGGCTGTTTGTGTTCCTTT
>JAQQPU010000042.1:63273-97939 GCA_029168905.1 Artemia sp. Kazakhstan ARC1039 | reverse complement strand
GAATAAGAATACCCTTGATCCAACAAGGTCCATAAAATGCAAATACACATACCGGACCACTTCAAACTCGAGAGGTCAACGGCAAGAATATTACGCGACAATAATCACATGACAAAAAAGGGTTTTTAATAGAGAAAGCGGAAACTAACTTTTTGAACATAGAACTATTATTAGGATTACATCAAAACTGGTCTCTGGCCAATGAGAGACAAGAATGACAAAACAAGACAAAACTTAAAATAGGGATTCGGGAACTTAAACAGGGTAGTCTTTTTTGGAACTAAAAACGAGTAAGTGTTTTACTTTGTAATTAATTTAGGCTACCACTGTCTGTCTGAATTCCCCTTGGAGATAAAAGGTTGAAGATAAAATTAAATAAGAAGAAAAACCTCTAAAAGATTTCTGTCACTTGGAGATAACTTTAATACGTATGTAGGAGACAAGAATGACAACTAATGCTGAAGTCTAACATTTTACTATATGTTGGTGATTTGGGTTTATAATTTGGTAGTATTTTCACTTAGCCAAGGCTTGAGCCATTTGGACAAAAACAGCATTTTTAAGGTTAGAATAAGCTAAAATTAATTTTTTCCCAGAAATTTAAAACTTGTAGAAGAAGCTTCGAATAACCGATGGTTCAAAGAGGGAAAGGAACCTTAACCAAGAAGTCAACGTTAGGAGAGCCGTTAGTGCTTTCCTTTTTCAGCCTAGAGTTCCTTGTAACTTAGCTTGACTTTATAAAGACCTTATATCCGACAATTGGAATTATCGGACAACAACATTGCATTCCCCCTTGTGCAGTCTTCAGACGTTTATACGAAGGAGAACCCTGTTCCCTTTTTAATCATTCTTTCAGTTCGTTAAACCCATACCAACTGTTTATACAAAGGTGGCCTCAATGTTTATACAAATAGGTTAGGGAAAAAGGGAATAATATTGTTAATCTAAGAATTTCCAGACCTTTATGCCCAGATTTATATAAAATGGCCGTCCCAAAATTTAGATCGGATGTATTTGGGGGAAAATAAGGTGGGGTGGAAGCCCTCCGATCACTTTTAACTCTGAAAAGTGCACTGGAAATTTTGATTTCCAATCAAATGATCCCCCCCCCGTCTCAAATCATACAAAATGTTTTCTACAAAAACTCTACGTGTCAGCAATAAGCAACTAGTTTAACTTACAGCCCTTGCCCCAGATGCTGCTGGTGGGGATGTTAACCCCAAAGGCCTGGTTATTTTATCTTCAGACTATTTTGAACAAAATGTTTATTTTTATTTTGATCCGATGTATTTGGAGGGGGGATATCGATTAAGAGGGAAAGGCTGATTATCCTGTGATTACCTTTGATTCTTCGAAATTCAACTTGAACTTTCAATTTCCAATCGATTGAGCCTCCTTCAAAGTTTTTACGATCATCCCATCTATAAAAACCTTAAATTTTAACAATTGGTAACTTGCAATAACATACAGATTGCTGATACAGGTGTATCAGCAATTTTTTTGGAACAGCTTAGCGTATCAAGATGAAACTTCTGGGGCATCTACCTGCTACTACTGCTATTAACATAGCTACTACTACTACTAATTCAACACTATTATTACTTCTACTGCTCCTACTACGACCTCTGCTACTATTAAACTAGCACTATTAAGGCTACACATATCAAATTGAAAATTTTACAGAATGACGGTATTTGAGGTGGAACTTGAACTAAATCAAAAGACACTATGTGCATGCAGATTTTCAAAATGTCATATCTCAAAAAGGGATTTGTGTATTAAGTTGGAACTTTCAAATAGTGCTTAAAGGGAAAGTCAATTCACCAAAAGGAAATATATGCACGCTCAGGCCCGGATTTACCACTAGGTCCCTACGCCAGGACCTAGAAGCGCATAATGCTAGCGGGAGCAATAAATTATAACTGAGTAATTTTTTCCTGACAAAAACTGGACTGATGTGATCTATCGTCACCAGGTACACTCTGCCGCCACGCTGCCTATTCAAAAAAAGTGACTTTAAAACAACACAGGATTCCATGGTCACTTATAAACTGTCAGATTTCTCTCAAGAATGGTAGCTGAGAGTTCGGTATTACTCCTCTCTTTCATCATTTTTCACTCTTCATTTCTTTCTGTTAACACACAGTTACATGGTTACATGGTTACACACAGTTAAAGTTACATAGGGGTTCAGTTACACGGGGGTTTAGTTAAATGGGGTTGAGTTGCACAGTAGTTGAGTTGCACGAGAGTTCAGTTGAAGGGGGTTCAGTTGCATGAGGGTTCAGTAGCACGAGGGTTCAGTTGCACGGGGGTTCAGTTGCACGGGGGTTCAGTTGCACGAGGGTTCAGTTATACGGGCGCTCAGTTATACGGGGGTTCAGTTGCATGGGGGTTCAGTTACATAGGGGTTCAGTTACACGGGGGTTTAGTTAAATGGTGTTGAGTTGCACGGGGGTTGAGTTGCACGAGGGTTCAGTTAAAAGGGGATTCAGTTGCATGAGTATTCAGTAGCACGAGGGTTCAGTTGCACGCGGGTTGAGTTGCACGGGGGTTCAGTTACAGGGGTTCAGTTGCTTGGGGTTCAGTTACACGGGGGTTCAGTTACAATGGAACCTTTTGCAACTGAAAGTAAGGAGCGACATTGCAACTTAAAACGAACGGAAATTATTCCGTATATGAAAGGGGCTGTCCTCTCCTCAACACCGCGCTCTTTATGCTAAAGTGTTTTATTGTTTTATAAATTAGAGTTGTGAGAAAGAGTCAAACTATAGTGCAAAGAGTGGAAGTTGAGGAAGGGACGGCCCCTTTCACCTACGGAATAATTTATATTCGTTTTAAGTTTCAATGTCACTCCTTACTTTCAGTTAAAAAACTTATTTTTTTTTATTTAATTATAATAAGGAACGAGCTCTAGATCATGGTAACTAAAATATCATCATATAGAGGATGGTGCAACACATGCTAATCTTTAGATAAGATAATACAATGCAAGTTAGTTTTAATTATTTTCCCTACGAAATCATCTTCGAAAAAAAAATTCCCATACCGGGTATCGAACACTGCCTAACTGAATGATTGCCCGCTACCTTAACCAGTAGACAATATAGAATATATTAAAGTATCTGATTAATGATGTTCATGTTAAAGAACAAACTATAGCCAATCCTAACTGAAATCCAATACAATCCGGGTCGCAGCGGTAGCTAACAACCTAGTAAGAGACGATCATGCCCCATAGTAAAAACTAAAATAACCCATGACTCCTAAAAATAGAGTCAGATCAAAACAAGAAGTAAACTATTAGAACCGCCTAGTCGAAAATTCCTATATAGGAATTTTACCGTTTCTTGGCTAGAACAACTAGTAAATTATTTCGGCTTGACAATTAAGAAAAGTGGCTACAACCACGATATTTTCCATGTATGGGATTTTTTTCTTTCTTTTCCTCAGATAGCGGTGCACTGGGAAATCGTAGAAAGCTGTGTAATGGCTCATTTTAAAAGAAATTGCTACATCTAGTTTTTTTTGTAATTAAAAATAAAATAGTTTTTAAAATAGATTCAATTTTGACAAAAAAATGCATTTTCATGTGTATAAGTTTGATGAATGACGGTATAATCGTATAGGTTGTAACCATATATGACGTAATAAGTGAATGTATTATTTATACACGCTTATCTTTCGACAAGATAATAACATAAGAAATAAATAATTACAAGATCATCCGGATTGCAGCGGTAGCTAACAACCTAGTAAGAGACGATCACGCCAAATAGTAAAAAAATATAATAGCCCATAATTCCTTAAAATAGAGTGAGATAAAAAAAAACGAATTACACTATTAGAAGCACATTATCCGAAACCCCTATACAGGAAACTTACCGTCTTTTGGCTTGAACAGCAAGGGAAATATATTGGCTTCAACAACAAGAAAAGTGGCTTGAAGTGCGATATTCTGTATATACAGCATCTTATTTTTCACAAATACCTTGGCACTGGAACACCGTAGAGAGCTGTTTAGCAGCTCATTTTAAAAGAAATTGATGGAGTTAAAAATCTTTTGTAAAATTATTTTAAATATAATCAATTTTCTACGAAAAGTGCATTTTTCTATAGCACTGTACTAGCTTTTGCTATTTCAACATCAGGAGCCATCGGATATACCTGAAACTAAGTAAAGAAAAAAACACGGCATATAATAACTAAAATTTTTATAACACAAGCGTCTTCTGAAAATTATACAACAAAAAAAATCTGATTGGTGAATTGAAACTAGAGTAATTCCTGAACATTTTAAATAAAATAATTTCATTTGAGGGATCACTAAAGTTATTATGTAGACTGCAAAAATAATTATGGTGTCTGAGCATTAATTATATTTTTTAAATTTAATCTAGAAAAAATACTTGAAAATTTTAAAATTAGTTTTGATTTTGATAGGTTCTTGATACTTGACACGTGGTTTTATGGGTAATATAAGGGACCGTAAGAATACAAAGCTGAAGCATTAATATGGTTTCATCCAAGCAAGGTAAATGTAAGTTAAAAAACAGTATCACACGAAAAACACATCACACGAAAAAGTAGTTTTATGGTTAATATAAGGGACCGTAAGAATAAAAAGCTGAAGCATTAATATGGTTTCATCCAAGCAAGGTAAAAGTAAGTTAAAAAACAGTATCACACGAAAAACAGTATCACACGAAAAAAACATAGTATCATAACAAGAGAAAAGCAAAGGTATGACATTATAATTGTATATAGGTTTTAACCATACATAACGTAACAAGTGAATGCAGGCGTATAGACAAGTGAAAATTAAGAGAGCCAAACAGCGTTATCATAATGATAAAGATTATATACAAGCAATAATTGAAGGATCAGTCTAGTTAATTATAAATAGGGATTATTTAAGTTGTATCTGTATCATGGCTCTAGAGATGGCTGAAGCCTAGTTTAGAACAAATCATGGCACATATTAGGCTTAGTTTGATCAATCATTTCTCTGAATTTTGTCTCTAAATATATCAAATAAGAAAAAGCCATAGGTTTTTTCCTGTTTGTAATAAAACAGTTCGTGGTAAAAACTGGACAGTAAGAGTGGCTCGGCTCAATAGTAACCGAAACTCTAAAAAACAGAATTTTGATACCAATAGATAAATACAAAAATCGGATTTTTATGTTTATTTTAAATATATAAGTTTCGTCAAGTTTAATCTTACCAATTAAAATTTATGAGCTTTGAAAATTTGTCTCATTCTCGAAAAAAAGGGGGAAACACCCCCTTTTGAGTAATAGAATTTTAATGGAAGTCACACCATCAGATTCAGCGTAACAGAGAACCTTACTGTAGAGGTTTTAAGCTCCTGTTTACAAAAATGTGGAATGCTGTATTTTTTTACAGAAGAAAGATCACGAATGCGTGTTTATTCGTTTTTTTTTTGTTTTTATTTTCCCCAGAGGTGATCATATTATACCAATGGTACTAGAATGTCACGAGAGGGCTCATTCGAACGGAAATTAAAAGTTCTAGTGTCATTTTTAATTAAAAACAAACAGTGTTGAACAGTTATTGGTAACGAACTGGAAGTAAGAGGCAACCCGGCTCAATAGCAACCATAACTCTAAAAAACGGAATTTTGATACCAATAGATACATCAAAAGAATCAGATTATTGTAAAGAACGAACTCAAGCCCAAAGAAACTGAACCATGTGGGTCTTTTCATTTTAAATTTAATAGATAAAAGAGCAAACTCTAGCCTGTTTTAGTTTAGTTTTAATATGTGTTAAGTTATCGTTGTGGTAGCTGCGACCAGGTAGAGACGAAAACATCCCATAATTACAAAAAAAATTGCCCCAAATCCCGCAAAATGGTGTCCGATCACAACAAAAAACCATACAAAAAATTACGTGTCGTGTATTAACAAAAGATTAGGACTGCTTGGATCTATGATAGTATTAAACAGTCATGGCAGTTTTGATTTGTTTTGAATTTTGTTTTTACTGAAAACTGAATGTAGGGGTTGCTAAAAAGTGGGGGATTGATACCTTAAGCTGTTATTTTGTTTTAAAAAGCAGATGACAAAGCTCAGATCAGCGACTCTAAGTTAAGAATATTTCTAAGAAGCTGTTAATTAAAAGCATATTCATGAAGTATAATTTGCTTATTTTATTCTATTAATCACTGTTCAACTTTGGCAAAAAAAGATAAAAAATGAAATAGGCCAAAACAAATTAAAAAGCAGTATATTCAGTAAAGTATATTCAGTAAGTGAATAACTTATTTTAGGTCAGAAACAGATTTTGCTTTCTTACTTTAAATTGGGCCAATTTGGCAAAACCACTAAAATGCCAAGTTAAGGAATTTCTTATTTTACCATATCTGTCTTAGAGAATTCACTTGGATTTCGGAAAGAAAGGATGAAAAAACAAGGTTAAAATCTTGTGTGTAATTCAACCAAATCTTTAAATTATTTTTAACTTTACATAACGATCTTAGATTTTTTCCGGCTTTATTATGTTCAATAATTAAAGATATCACTTCGAGACTTCCTTCATAGAATTAATAAATTTTACTACAGAATTTTGGTCCTTCTTTATTGAATCTTGGAATTGCATTTGAAATCGGATCAAAATTTGGACGCTATGAGTCTATTACCTTGTTTTTTTTCTCAGATTTAGTATAATTTTGGAATTTGGTCCTCTTTTTAAAATCTCAAAAAGTTTGGGGTGCTGTTCCCCTTCCTTTCAGATGCACCTGCCTGTTGTGGCTTTAATAGTTAAAATCTTGTCCTAGTTTGCTTCTTGTGTAGTCTGACGTGCACGCAGAGTAAAAGTTGCTTCATCATTGTGACACACACTGCGCTGAAAGGTATGATGATGTGATTACTT
Source organism: Artemia sp. Kazakhstan ARC1039 (assembly GCA_029168905.1). Classification (NCBI taxonomy): domain Eukaryota; kingdom Metazoa; phylum Arthropoda; class Branchiopoda; order Anostraca; family Artemiidae; genus Artemia; species Artemia sp. Kazakhstan ARC1039. The sequence continues at coordinate 91,044 of JAQQPU010000042.1, read as the reverse complement.
AGTTTCATTGAGTGCAACGACAGGTATCACAAAACTACAGACACGGTAGAAAGTGAACACTACTGTTCATTGAGCTGCCAGAGATTAAAATTCTGAAAAAATATTTTCGTTCCTACAGTTTTTAATGTTGGTGCTTGTGTCGCGTTTTCAACGAACTCTCGGAGTTCTAAAGGGCTTTAATAGTCTCGTCTGTTTATTCAATATCGAATATACGTCACTCGAGGTGTTATGAACAGATTTGTAACTCCTTCTTAATAAGAAAAATCGGCATAAGCCGGCTGCGTGCCGCCGTTTTCCTTAAAAAGCAGCAATTCGCCACCTAAAGGAAAACCAGTGCCGCGTCGGGGTCTACTTGAGTGACATCTGTTTTTTTTATCTACTCAACTCGAGTTGTGAACGGACTCTTCATATTCATTCTATATATCTCGTATCCTCTGTTTTCTGCAGATAATTACAGAGCAAAATGGCCAATATTGACCTAAAAACCGAAAAGGGACAGGAACAACTAAACGAGCTTTTGGCTAACAAAAGTTACCTTCAAGGGTGGGTTCATAAAAAGATAGGCTTGTAAGGTTGAGAAATGTTATAGGGTCATTAAATTAAAAGTCTGGGTGGTACTTGTATGATTAACCCCCTGCAGCTCAATTTGTTCACTCATTGACACATTATAGAACCTTTTTTGGTAAAATTCTACTTTAGTTACTTTTGACTATCTTGGAAAGGGGTTAGGTTAAGAAAATGAAACTTTCAGGGATGGGTCTACAGGCTAAAGTATGTCCTGGGAAGATATTTTGAAGTACCCATCTCCACTCCTTCTCCCTCTAGAGGGTCTCGACCTTTGATGACCTTTAAAAATATGTGAGTTATAGAAGTGAAACCTTGCAAAATAGATCTTCTGCTTAAATGAAGTACAACAAAATTGTTTTCAGCTTCACAACTTTGCTCAATCCCAATTTATAAGGTTTTAAAGATATGCAAGTAGATTTCCTAAATTTTGAAAATAAACTATTTATATGTCTTAAAATTCTGCTCAAATAACTGAAATTGCATTTTCAGAGCTAAAGCCAGAGAAAAAGAAACTGATAACTGAAAATTAAGGTAAAATGTTGTTTTGTCAAAATTTCAATGGGTATAGACCTGTCATGTAGGCAAATTTCATGACCCTCTAGAGGGAGAAGGAGTGGAGGCAGGTACTTCAAAATACCTTCCCGGGACATACTTTAGCCTGTAGACCCATCCCTGAAAGTCTCATTGTCCTAACCTAACCCCTTCCCAAGATAGCCAAAAGTAGCTAAGGTAGAATTTTACCCCTTTTTTTCGTCAGTTACTTTGGTTAAATTTTACTTTAGCTACTTTTGTCTATCTTGAAAAGGGGGTAGGTTAGGAACTTTCAGGGATGGGTCTACAGACTAGAGAATGTCCTGGAGGGTATTTGAAGTACCTGCTTCCACTCCTCCCTCTAGATTGTCCTGACCTTTGATCAGGGGCAGATCTAGGATTTTGTTTTTTTTTGGGGGGGGGGGGTGCAAAAGAGGTTGATCCAATAAACTTGCATTAGGAGCAAGTTTGATTAGCCTAACACAATCTTGCATTAATGGCCCCTGGATGTGCCACTGCCTTTGATTAGGCTACCTTTAAAAATCTGTGTTTTATAAAAGTCAAACCTTGCAAAATAGATGTTCTGCTTTAATGAAGTAGGCTACAACAAAATTGTTTTCAGCTTCACAACTTTGCTCAATCCTAATTTATAAGGTTGTAAAGATATGCAAATACATGTCCTAAATTTTGGAAAAAAAACCATTGATTTGGCTTAAATTCTACTGAGGCCTAAATAACAGGAATTGCACTTTCAGAACTAAAGCCAGAGAAAAAAAAACTGATAACTGAAAATTAAGGTAAATATTGTTTTGTCAAAATTTCAATAGGTATTTTGAAATTTTGTCACCTGTCATGTATACAAATTTCAGAACCCTCTAGAGGGAGAAGGAATGGATATAGCTACTTCAAAATACCTTCCTGGGACATACTTCAACCTGTAGACTAATCCCTGAAAGTTTCATTTTCCTAACCTAACCCTTTTCCGAGGTAGCCAAAAGAACAATATTATTGTTTCTTTCAGCTTAGTGTGAGACAAGACAAAGAGAAGTGACCGAATAGATCTTGACTGAAATATTTGCATAATTTTTCAATTTTTTCACTGGCTGTTAATTGTCCTTGTTTTCTTCCTTTCTTTGCAATTTTATGTTTTACCCATTATATAATTTATCTTCTTACTTTTATTCTGAGAATTTAACCACAGTATGTTGGTACATTTTCTTGTGTTAACAACAATGTAGCTTAAGAAATCTGCAACTACCTGAAAATATATGACAAACAAAATGCTGTATGGAAGAAAACATCAAAAACTGCCAATAAAACATTTTTTTGTTAGAATTGTATACCTTTTAGTTCAATAAAAGAGCAACAATTGTGTATGCATGTGTTTGTTTATCCTTGAATTTGGCTATATGGTTATTTTTCTTAAAGCTGGCATATTGACATTTCTGGCTACAAAATCAATCTAAATAGGTCACAACTTTAAGGAAGAATTCATATTTTTCCCAGGGTCACTTTTCAGTCAAGGCTATATAGCCCTCTCCCTTTTGTCTCTTTATTTGAGACATGTTAGACTATTACAGGTGGCTGATAGTTGTCTATACTGAAATGTCTCTTTTGATTGTAGGGACTAGATTATTCTAGGGTATATTTTCACTTTAGTACTCTTTTTGAAGGTCCTTTCAGCTTGGTTTTTAATGATACCTAGTAGCTCAGTTTGAATTGTATGTCTTGCAGTAGCTCTTTGGATCCCATGAACTGGGTAATCTAGGTATGTATTTTGACTTCAATGCTTTTTGTGCAGGTAAGATCAGTCAGGCTTTGACTGATAGTGGAATTTTGATGTGTTTGAAGCACTTTTACTGTTTGCTTTAAAGGATAAGAGAAAGCCTGGAGGTTTACCTCATTTGAACATGCACTTTGATATTGATTGGGGAAAGAACAATTGGGTTTATGGTTTATTATTTGTCAGATAAGCCTGTGATAATTTCCATCAAGCTGTTTCTCTTAGGGGAATTGGTCTTCCACTTGGCTGGTCAATTTTTGTGAAATTTTTAGCAATTTCAGTAGCATGATGATGGTCTGCAATTCTTGTGTGGTTGGAATATATTGGAATTTTGTCATTATGTTTCTTGAAGCAAGTGCATTTGAGGGTAAGACAATGGAAAGTATTTATGTCCATATTACAGTGAGAAGCCATTTCCTGGAGCTCCAGGCTTGTTAGACCTTTTACTGTCCTTCTCTGACTTGACCCTTATCTTTCAACTTTCACTTTACACCATCTATGTTGTCCTTTTCTGGATGAACCTATAGGAGACAAAAATGGTTTTGCACCAGTTTCCTTGAGAGTTTCAACATGATCTCTTAGTAGTTCTTGAGCTAATAAAAATATGATGTTTTGATAGTTTGGGCCAATATACTGCTGCTAGATTTACCTTACTACAAATAGATTAAAAGTTCTACTTGGGCTAATATTAAAAAAAAAAAAAAACTTCAGGCAGGCCTTTCAAACACATTTTTTTTTGCCTCTTAATCTCTTACATCCAAATGCAAAACATAAATATACTTTGCCTCTTCCCTACCAATGCCTAATAAATTTCAGCTCAGTCCCCATCTGTCACTCCCAAGATATCACAGATATGCTATTTTAGTAACCTATATGTATAGTTTCTTTCAATTCACCTCTCCCAATCCCCCAAGTTAAAATTTGCTATCCACACACCCCTCAAAATTTCTACACAATATCCCTATGTGGTCCTGAGATAATATAGATACACTATTTTGATAACTGGGAAACATTAAGCATAGCTTCTTTGGTGTATATTGTTATTTCACCAGAAATAGATTTTGTCAAATAAGGGATTGATCCCCAAAGATGTTCCAAGAATATTGCTGATATTGACATCATACTACTTGATTTGGCAAAGGCATCAAACAAAGTTTGCCATAAAAGACTTCAAATCAAGCTCCAAGCTATTGGGGTGAATGGGGATGTGGTTCAGTAGGTGAAGTAATTCCTAACAGATGGGTAATATATATATATATATTTATATAAATATATATAGATATATATACATATATATTCTATGCTGATAACTCAAAACTTATTGGTTATGCAGACACATTGAAAAATATTGTGTCAACACAACTGGATCTTGATGTATTTACTCACTGGACTGATATTAGGCAGCTTGAATTTAATGCATCAAATGCAAGACTCTCCACCTTGGCAAGAAAAATGCACACACTCAGTACCATATAAATTGTAGTAATGGGTCTCAAAGCATGTGGAGAGAGATCTTGGTGTCCTGGTAGATGAAAAATTAAATTTTCATATTCATGCACAAGCAATTATTGCAAAGTCTAACAAGACACTTGGTTTAATCAAAAGAACATTTACTAGCAGATCTCTAACTGTTATGAATAAGCTATACAAGTCTTGTTTGACCAAGGCTAGAGTTTGGAATGTGTGTTGCATGTCCAATCAACAAGACTGACTAAGCATCCATAGAATCAGTTCAGGGGAGGGCAGCAAAATGTATTAAAGACCTCTATGATGTTCATTACCCATCCTGGCTCCATAAGTTCAGATTACTATCTTTATTGTATCATTGCAAACAAGGTGACAGTATAACTCCATACAAGTTTTTCAATGCTGAGGGTATCATTCCTGACCTTTTCCAACCAGACAACTCAAAGAGAACTTTTGGTCACCCTCATAAGCTTTTGTGGAAACCAGCAAACACCAGACTAAGGAACAAGCTCTTTTCAAGTAGTTGTCAGCTTTGTGGAACTCCCTCAATGAAAATATACTGACCTCTACCAGTGTGGATGTGTTCAAGTCTTCAGTAGACAGGGAGTGGCACAATAAACCATGGACCACTGCTTGGGATGTCACAGAGGACTAACTATCAACACTGAAGCTGATGGACACAGGATTTGTCCTATTGCTAGCAAGTGTAATTTAAGGTAATGCTGTTTTTGTTCACCTGGTGACACATAGTATCTTTTGATTGACCTTGGAGAGATCATAGGTTTCATAGAGGATTATAATGCAAGAGTTTAGCTGGGTGAAGAATATATATCTTTAACCTGCTTCCCCTTTTGCCTCCTCCCCCAAGTAAAAAGTTAAGGTCTACTTGGTCCCCAAACATCCCTTTACCTTTAAGCTTAATATCCAAGTCGTTGTTGATAATTTGAAAACTCAGGTGCACACAATTCCTGTATTTTACTCAAGTACCAATGCTGTTTCCAGATTATACTCCTGGGAAACTCTGGAAATCTAGGCCTAGTGAATAATCCCTGAGACCTTTTCTTATAAAATGTACCTTTGAACATTGGCTAATTTACATGATATACATTGCCCCAGGGGCTGTGGGGGTCTTGACCTAAGTGATATACTTACTAGACCTTTCAATATTTCTGAACAAAATGACTCAAAATTTTGATGACATATTAAGGAAATTTAGTGGGGTTGGATAACAGAAAAGGACTGAGAAGGGAGACTTGTTGTCCTCAAATAATTCTTGGCCCTTAAGAGGGGCATTTCAACTTTTTCAAGTTTCAATTGCCACTGTTTTTAGACGTCAATTTTTAATCCACTTTTAAGGAACATATGTATGAATTTGGCATCATCTGTATGAGGTGGCACACCATAAGCAATGAGGTTCAGGCGTCTCTTAAACTGGTCTTGTTCTTGCCTGACTATTTTGCTAAAGTCAGATTCTAGTTTATTGGCAACAACACAGTTTACAATGTCCTTGACTTCAAACACAGAAACTTTTGTTTTTATACTGTCTTCAAGATTGTTGATTTTGGCTTTGACAGAGTTCAGAGAAGCACTCATATCCTGTTTGAATGAGTCAAACATACACTGCATTTTATTTCTGTGTTCCTGTAATATGGTTGTTACAATGCTGGAGATGGTTTGTTTGCTACTGCTGGTTTTGCACAAAGGGCACACCCAAACACTTCCAAGTCTTTGGTTCATTTTGTTGAATATGTTTTGCTCTGTATCAGACATTAAGAGGAACCCAGCACAATGCCAGGAATTACATTTGTCACATTGTATGGTGTATGGTGTTTGACCTTTCATCCAGAGCACACCCCTCCAGTGTGCACATTAGAGCTTTTTTCATGTGTTGAGGTTTTTGGCCATTTCAGAGCACTTTTCCTTGTGGTTTTTTGGTGGCATTATATTGTATTGCTGTCCATACACTCACTAGAAAAAAAAACAGGATATGTCTTATTTTGGAAATCACCAATCCCAGAAGTTTAAGGATTCAAATCCTACCAGTACCAATATGGCCTCTTGATTGCTTGATATTGCTCTCTTCTGTACAGACCATCTAAAAAAATACACAAAAAAAACAGCTGAGCTAACATAATCTATGGTGTTATAGAAATATAGCGTTTGGCAACTGTGTACTATTGGCAACTTTGTAAATTCTGAAGTAGAAGAAGCACTCAAAATATATTATTTGTTTTATTTATTCAAATTAGCAAACAAAGGCTAATCCCCATGGGGATAGAAATTAAAATATAACTAGCTTTAAAGTCCAGGTAAGTAAAGTCACACACAAGGGAAAGCCACTTAAAGTGACGCTTAAGGATAAATATAAGTATAAATAAATGTTTATCTCACAAGTTTGGCCAGTAATTCTGTATTCAATTTTCACACCACCAAGTTGCTGTTGATTTTATGCTGTAATTTTGAATAGATCTGGAACAGAAGGCTTTTTGGGCCTTCTCTAGGTTATCTCTCCAGAACAAAATGCTTGATCCTTTTGACCCAGAAAATAATCTCTAAATTTTCAAGCAAATTGCACACTCAATATGAAACAAGCCCTCCTTTTCCATTATAAAACCTATGTTTAAAAAAATGGCAATTCATATTATTTATAGACCTAGGGGCTGTGGAGGTGTTATCAGCTCCAATGGCATATTTAAATTGCATTTCAACCATTTTTTTTTTCAAATGGGATGTTGCAAAATCCTATATCAGATATCTAGGAGTTACATGGAGGGCAGGCAGCAAAAAAGAGTGAAGAAGGGGTTGGTTTTCCTTTAATCACTTTTGACTCTTAAAAAGGGCTTTAGAACTTCCAGTGTTTTATCAAATGAGTTCACTCCAAGTTTTGGTCACCCATTTTGTGTGAAATGGTCAGATTAAAAGGAAAATAGATGCTACATTAAAGGCTTATGAGCTTTTACTTATTCAGCACTAATGTGCTACCTCTGATAGATCCATGTACAACATTGTATCTATGTCCCCAGATATTTTGAAACAAACATAGGCTCTTATAATAATAATAATTTATTTATAACCCACTGCACCATCAATGTGAAAAAAAGTAGAGTAAAGAGAAAAGAAAAGAAGAAAAATAAACACACACAGCACTTAAAGTAAAATAAACAAATAAAAAGAAAATTCAGCAAAACAAACAAATATTGCAAAAGGGAAAAAAGTGAAATACCAGGAAATAAACCAAAAAACTACAAATAAGCAAAAAAAAAAAAACACAAAAAAACAGCAATTTAGCTAAACAGGCAGATAAGACAATGGTTAGGACCAAGATGGATTGGCGCATCATCAATTAAATTCAAACGTTTCCATTGAAAGAACAATATCTGTTGCCTGATACTTACTGACTAATGTCTGGTTCCAGAATGATTATGGTAAGTAAAGTAAAAACTTGCAATAGCAACAGTAATCCGTCTTGGCCTTTTTTATGTCACCTTTATTCAGAAGCATATATATACACCAGAGCAAAATAACACAGAATGGTTGCAAAACTTGAGTACAGCTTTGTTAGTGCTTGTTGCTGGAAAAGTCCACAATTTCCAACAATTTTAGAATATCCCAGTTTAAGCTTATTCTTAATATCACAAATTGTCTGAAAGCAAAAAGAACTTAGTGAATTGAAGACAGATCCCAAGCCATCAAAAAGAGGTGACTTTAGGTATAGAAAAAGAGCTGCAATCCAAAGGATGAGACAAACTAATCCCATTAAAAATAAGATATTCACATTTATCAAAATTTAGGAATAACCCAATACTTGCAAATGCAGTGGTGATAGATTGGACAGAACGTGCTAAACCAAACTCAGTTTGGCTAATAAGAAGCAAGTCGTCAGCATAATCTAAGTATGATACATCTGTGAATCCCATAAGGCAAGAACTATGTATACCAGATAAAATATGTTCAATAGAAGCAATAAAGATATGAGGAGAGAGAACTTTCCTCTGCCTAACTCCACACTAACTGGTATATGTTCAAAAAAATCCCCACTTCCTGACTTTAATCTTAGATATGAATTTGAATACCAAAACTTTAGAACAAGAATCACAGATGCATTCACATCAAGCTGACTAAAAGCATAGAAAGCTTGGGCATGGCAAATGCTATCAGATGCTTTAGGTATATCAAGGGTACAAAAATGAAGACTATAGCTATTTTGAGTGCCTTCCTTAATAAGTTTCACTAAAGTGCAGTGAGCATGTTGACAACTCAAACCTGACCTGAATCCAAAGTGGTTAGCCTCATAATTTGCAAATTCATCAATGTTTGGAAGCAATACATGCTCAAATAATTTAATTAGAGTACAGGCAACAGTAATTAGCGTATACAAATTACATGAATATAGATCTTTTCCTTTTTTTAGTATAGAAGTAATGAACCCACATAAAACTGCATCAGGGACAATAGGCCTAGAAAGGCACATTTGAAATAATAACTGCAGATGCAGATCAAGATGAGCAATGCAAATACTATCAAGATCACAATCCTTTGACTTCAACCATTGAAGAGATTTCACAATATTAGATTTTTCAATAGGAATAATATGTCTTTGGCTCACCCTATTAGGAAGAACCTTTGCCAGTAAAGCAGAAAAACGGCCATGAACAGCATAATTAATCCCAGAAAAGATGTGTGTATATTGCTTAATCCACAACAATCTTGGAATAAAGAATCTTAAAGTTTTGATGCATTTAGCACACTTTTCCACTGTTTACCGTTAAATGGGAATTCAGCACCCAAAAACCAAACTGCACAAAGGTGACACTTATAAGCCAATTATGTTTTCTGCTTGATGCTAAAAAGTTGCAAGCAATCCACAACTTAAACCAAAACTTAGCTTGGTTCTTAAATTTCTTAAGTTCCAGATCAGACTTCCAAAAAGTCTTGTGGGTGATAAGTTGTACAAGAAAAAATGGAACAGCTATTGCTTCAGCTTGTTTAATTGAAGAGATGATATTTCTATAGTAAGCATTTAGCTGACCCCAGACAACATTGACAAAATAACTGGCGCCAAGAAGATGAAAAGGCACAGAGATATTGGATAGCAGCAAAGGAAGAGTCCAAAGACACAGTGACCAATTTGCATTACCCCAGAGCACTGAGGAGAAGCACTGAAACTGATTTTAGAGCTAATAGATAGATCAAAAGTACGAGGGAGGTGGTCATAGTCTCTCTCCTCATTGTTGACATGAACATCAGAGGAAGGAAGAAGGGGCAAACACACACAATGGTCTGAATCAGAAACTGCACCACTATTATGGATATATGAGAAGCTGCAATCTTTATTTATAATCCTATGTGCAGCTGGTAGAGCATTTAGCAGGGTCTCAGAACAACTGGATGGTAAGAGAATGTTGCAATTCAGATCACTGGAAAGTAGCCAAGAGATTAGTTGCCACTAATTAGACCTTGTAGCTTCTCACAAGACTTGTCAAAGCTCAAGAACAACTGTACCAACTTTATATTATGCAGCTGGTAAGTATTTATTAGGACAATGTCACCAAGTCTTACAGCTAGAAAGTGCTCAGATGAGTGGTAGCACACTGGGGATAAATCTGCAAGAGTCCATCTGATATAGCATGTGAGACCACCAGAAGGCCTACCCTAAGTCCATCTAGCATTGGTACTAAACACAATGTGATCATGATTCCTTCACAAAAAGTTCATGTTACAGGCAGGAAGCAAATGTTCCTGCAGGAAAAGGATATCAAGACAGCTCAACTTTTCTTCCAGGCTTGGCACTTTATCTTTAGTCCCATTTATGTTAAACAAACACAGAGATTTTGCAACAGTTCATTTATAAAGGCGCCCAGTAAGATTCTTAACAAGAGCTTGGAGATGGTGACAGCAAAAACTAATTGCCACATGATCACCTCCACAGTTTGCACATTTTATGGGATTTGTACGAGGGGTTTCCTTGCAGTACTCATTAGGACTGGAGTATCTGGAACAGTTACATCTGGGCTATTTTATGAAATAAGTTTATTGACTTGTCAGACAGAGTCAAGATCTTGGTACAATTTATCCAAATAATTCAGGAAAAAATTGGAAAGTGATGGCCTAAAATGCACTTTTCTATCTCAACTATATCTTTATAAAAAAATGCTCAATCAGCTCCTTCTAATTTTGAATATGTAAACCTTTGTTTGTGGATATTTTCAAATTGTAATTTGTCGATCTTGTGCTATTAAGTTTTTGATAACCACCAATTCTTTCATCTTTATTATTAAGTTATTTGAAATGGTCAGCCAGATTTTGGAGCAATCTTAAAGGTATGTAAATATTTTGGCCAAAACTGTGTTACATTTGACAGCTGAAACTAATTACATTTTTAGATACGAACCATCCCAAGAGGATGTAGCTGCCTTCAATCAACTAGGTAAAGCCCCTTCTGACAAATTTCCTTACTTGCTTCGATGGTACAAGCACATTAGCTCTTTTTCTGATGCAGAAAAGAAAGGATTTCCTGGTATTCCAGCTTCTGCAGCCAAAGAAGAAGATGATGATGTTGATCTTTTTGGGTCAGATGAGGTGATTCACTGGTTTTAGTTTTCTTGCATTTTAATTGATTAACCGAGATTTATATTGCTTGGCTACTCTTTCTGTGGGTTTTATTTTAAAAAGATGATTCAAGCTAACCTGTGCTTGTTTTTCTTTCTTTATGTTTGCTTTTGTTTTGAATAATAGCCTAAGCATGAAAGGGAATGAAATTGTACATCCTACCAGTAATTTGTCTACATTTTAAATTTAATTTTTTTATGTTGACTGCATGAGTCATTTAGATTTTAAAACTTTATTGAAGGAACGTGTGTGTCATCATTGAAATGTAGGCTGGGGAGGGGGAGGGCTAATTTTACTATTTTCGCAATGAAGATACATAAAAGCCAATATTCAATGCAAATACCAAAAAGGTTAATTTTTAAAATCTATAGAGGGGAGAAATAGAATAATGGCCCTCCTGCTCTTGATTCATGCCACTGAGGAGAGCATTTTATTTTTGATTGTATCATTCTCAACTTAGATTGTTCTGACGTATTTATTAGCAAAAAATTAAAGAATTATTACTGGACAACATTTTTCCTTACTATGCACCTGTATTAACTTATAAAACTAACAAGTGGAGTGTTAATACCACCTCAAAATTTCTTTAAAGCTAAAGTGTCATTTTTCTTTAAAGCTAAAGTGTCATTGTTGGGGGGGGGGGATTCTCCTATGTATCCTCCCCAACAAAATAGACCAGTTCATAGCTTGCAGTCCTTCCGCCAGTGGCTTTGTGGGTCAAGTCACCCCCAAAGACATAGTTATAAGATCTTTAAGCTATGCTAAACAAAATGGCTATATCAAAATATTGAATGGATGGCTTTGGGGGAAAAAAGGTTGTTGAAGGGGGACTAGCTGCCCTCCAGTATTTTTAGTCACTTGAAAAGGGCACTGGAACTTGATTTCTGATCAAATGAGCCCTCTCCCGATTTTCTAGGATCACCAGTTTGATATGATCATCTCTGGGAAAAACTTACAAAAAATAAACATGCATCTGTGATCTTTTTTCTGGCCAAAAAAAAAAAAAAATGCAAAGTTCCTTGTTTTTCAAACTTACAGATTCGTTTCCAAGCTTATTTATCTATTCTCTTTGTATGTATCTATAGTCAAATGACTTAAGTAAAGCTTTCAATTTTATTAAAGCACAAGCCCTTGGATAGTACTTTGTGTTGCTTGTAATCTGTTCATTTTAAGTGTGAATCTTTATTGTAGTAATTTTAGCTTATTTGTGGCTTTAAGTTTGTTTGTAACACTTTGTTAAGAAATGTATTTTTAATGTATGCTTTGCTTTTTTTTGTTAATATGTAACAGTCACATATGTTGGATGCTTTAATAGTGGCACTATTGTAGGAATACTTATTGTATCACTAGCATTTGTTGTGGTAGGAGGTGTCAGGACTGTTATGGCATAAAGGAGTAGCAGGGCAAAATCGTGTGGTTTCTGTCTCAAATCAGTTCTGAGGCCCACCCTTGACTCAGCAGCCCTGGGAATAGTGATAGTTCTGGTAGGAGTAAGTGTAGAAAAACAGTTCTAATACAACTGGACCCTTACAAGGCTAACATTTTATTTGTGTAAGTTAGGTGCTCTGTTTAAACTAAATTTCCATTGCGTTATTTACTAATAGAACGAACTTAGAGTGAATAGAATTAATTTCTTTAAGATCACTCTCTAAACAATTCCTCAATGGCCAGAAGCCAAAATTAGCTGCATTATCAGTAAATCAATGCAAAATTTCGGGAAAGGTATCATTTGCTCCTTCCCCTCATGTCCCAGTTATACTAACAAAAATTCTTGCATAACTTTATTATTAAAGATGCAAAACATGTCCAATTTTCTACTGAAATAAGTCTATAGTCTCTATTTCGGGTCATTAAATAGTAGTCATGATAATAATTGTAGTTAGAGCTGTTGTAGTTTTCATGGCACTTCTAGCCCTGTATTGGATCCAGAATTGTGGGGGAGGGTGCTAAAATTGCTTGGCAGTCCCTTGATCTGACAGTGGACTAGCCATTGTAAAAGTAGTAGTAGTATTACTAATGATGGAAGCCATCAGTGGTAGTAGTCATAGTGCAAAGAGTAGTTGAGATGGGGCATGTAGAGCTATGAGTAGTAACAGTTGTAGCAATTGTCTAAGTAGGATCACTCCCATGGCTTGTAGTTTTGGTTGAAGTACTAGTGGGAGTAGCAGTTGTAGGACTAGTTGCTTTGGAAAAGGTAAAATTCTGTTTTTGTGGATTGGACAATCTCTTTAAAGCTAAATTTTTTCTTCTGACTTATAGCTTCATTTGTTTATATTAGAGAAAAGATTTCTTACATGATACCTGAATAATCATGACTTTAAATAGGTAAAACAGCCTACAAAGCTGGGGAAAGAGGGGTATTGGCTCTGAGGATCCCGTTTTTTGCCCTTCAAATGAATGCAATAAAAATTGACCAAAGCTTCAAAACTTAGTTAAAGCAGACTAAGTGCTTGTTTTTAAATTGGTTATTTGCTAGTTGTTGCCCTTGATAATTGGGTACGGTAATTTATTACCCTTGGTCCCAAGGCTGCATGCGTCATGTCTGGTGTAATGTGCTTTCTTTAAGATTACTTTCTTGAATTGTAGACTATGCTCTCAAAACCCCCTTGCTTTAGAATTAACCCGACTTCATTTTTGAGTAGGGTTATGATGTTGGTTGTTTAAGGCTTTGGAGTTTGATTTAAGGCCAGGTGTTTTCTAATGACGGGAGTTGGATTAAGAGCTGAAAAATGAAGGCCAGGTGTTTTCTGATGATGGGAGTTGGAGTAAGAGCTGAGAAATGTTTAAGCAATTCAAAACTTTTGCCTTTGAAAGCTATTATCCAAGACAATAGTTGTGTAAAGATATATTTAAGCCATGCTGATTTGATGACCCTTTATTAGTCACTGGCCATTACCGCTGTTGAGTACAGTACCCCTGTTTGGTAAACGATAACTAGTTCTGACCATTCACTCATCATCAAAATCCTAAGACCTGCTACTACAAGGATTTTTGACACACTTTTAGTTGCATCTAGTTCAATTTTGGTGGAATATAACAGATCTGATCAAATGGCATGTATGATTTTTTTTGTGGAAACTAATATGTTGTTGTTGTTTGGTGTTTTTTTTTTTTTTTTTTTTTTTTTAGCTATTACTCATCAACCTAATATCAAGATATAAAATGAACACATCAAACAAAAAGTTGAACTTACTCTCTTCAACTGTTGGTGATGTTGGTAGTACTGAACACATTTTTAAGAGCTGATTAGTAGTGATTATTCTATATCAAAGAATTTGAGGCACTGTAGCGGGTGCTGTTAATTTTTTTCATGTTTTTGTGTTAATTTGTACTGTTTTGAGACAATCTTTTGGTCAACCACAGTCTTGTTTTAATGACTCTTATCCATTGCCTTTAAATAAAAAAAAAAAAAAAAATGCCAAAAATAAAGTGTAAGACTCAAAACAAGGAACTACTTGTTTACATAATCTCTCAATCTTAAAAACAGCCATTGGTAATAAAAGAATTCCAACTGAGGTTATGGTGAAGTCGGGGCTAAAACAAACAGAAATCACCATAATTCTGTTTCATCAAATCTTTCAAAGTCTGGGAGTAAATACATTTCTTATATAGTTGCATTTAGGACACTCTATGTATTCAATGTATATTTCTTGCTAATGAGGTTGACAATTTTCGGCTAGGCTTTATAAATATATCTTCTTTGTTTTTCTTTTTTTCGATGCGAGACGTAATTTCGTTAACTGTTTGCGATAGTCATTTTAAGAAAAGCTTTTCTCTTATAAACGTGATTGACCAAAATATGGGTTTTTCTTTCTAAGGTAAGTGCAATTTTGATGGGAGGGAGGTTGAGTGTAATGGCTTCATCATTTCATGACAAAGTGAACCTATGCATTTATAATTTTTTCGGGTCCCTGTAAACACTTAGACCGTGTATTGCGTAAGGGGAAGGGGGTCTTTTGGACCAATACTGGTTGAAGGAAAAAAAGAGGATACTAGTTTTATTTTTAGTTAAAAGGAAAAGTACTATCTTCTTTTTTACTCTCTTTTCACAATTAACTCCTACTAAGGAATTTAAAATTGGTATTATGAAGGTTTTATAAACGAATAGCTTCTTTTCTACAGCTTTAGTTTAGTATACATAATTCTGAGATACTTTTAACACAAGAAATTACACATAATGTGTAATTTCTGAAGAAAATAGTTGGAACCTGTTGCTATAATTATAAGTCCTACTGCATGTTAACGTTAGAATTCATTTGATTGTAAACTATACTGCATGTATATCTTGCATATATTGTTCAGGAGTATTTGTTGACTTTTGAAAGTTTTTAGGAAGATGAAGAAGCTGAAAAAATCAAGGCAGAAAGGATGAAGGCCTATAGTGATAAGAAGTCAAAGAAACCTGCAATTGTTGCCAAATCCTCTGTCATCTTGGATATAAAGCCTTGGGATGACGAAACGGATATGGCTGAAATGGAGAAACTAGTTCGAAGTGTACAAATGGATGGTCTTGTTTGGGGTGCAGGTAAGTTGCCAGGCCACGTTATCAGTAATACCAGCTTACTTAGGGTAACTTACCAAGTGCAGAAAGTCACCTCTTTGATATTGACTAAATAGTACATTAAAAGATTAAGCAACGCAACTAAAAAAATCTTTTGAACCTAGGTAACCGAAAGGGAAAATTTGAAGTAGACCTTGTGTTGAACTATATGAACATTTTTACCTGCTTATAGGGGGTCTGTGACACTTTTGCAACAAAGCCAACTCTGAAACTGTTTTGTAAAACAAAATCATTATTTAGAATCTCCCGAATTTTTTCTCAATTTATTTGATATGTCTCATGATAACCTCCCGACGTTTTTGGGGCACTTCCCGATCTTTGTAACAAAGAAAGTGGAAGTCCTGCTGTCTTTTGCGTGATATATCACACACAGGAAAAAACTTTGGGCTTTTTCTTAGCTTCATAAGAACGGACCCCAGCAGGGTCAGATTCAAAGCTTAGACGCTCCTAGGCCCAACCGTTTTTGCCGCTCCATTTTTACGATATGTTCGGGGAGGTCCCCGAAAATTCGGGGATAGTGGAAGCAATGAACAGAACGCAGCTGATGAGCCATAAGTAATGAAAGAGAAGGGTGATACCGAACTCCCAGCTGCCATTCTTGGGAGACATTTGACAGTTCATAAGTGGCCACAGAATTTCTATGTTGTTTTGAAATCACTTTTCTGTGAATAGGCTTCATGGCAACAGAGTGCACCTGACACATTTATAATAAATAACTTCAATCCAGCTTTTGTTAAGAAAAAAATCACTCAGTGATAATTTTTTGCACCCCTAGGCCTGGGCCTATTGGTAAATTCTGGCCTGGACCCCAGGACATTAAGCAGCAGAGTCGCTCAAATGTGACATAATAGCCAATATACCATCATCTTATATTCAAAGATCAGTTTTTTGTCTAAAATTATGTTTATTTTAAATATTGCGATTAGTTAATTACAAATAACACTATTAAAAACTTTTTTCTTTTAAATGAGTCTTTAAACAGCTCTATGATGTTCCAGTGCCTTGCTAGCTGTAAAGGAGAGAAAAAAAAGAAACATTAGTGCTATCCATATGAAAAAGTGATTTTTACTGTTTCTCAAGCCAGAGGGAGGGGGAAGCTGTAAGTTTTCTGTACAGGGTTTTTGCTAATGGCAATTCCGGTGATGTATGTTTTGTTTCGACCCGACGCCATTTTTGAAGGGTTTCAGGTTATTTTTCATAATTCCCTTAAATTTATTTTCACAACAAACTTGTACTATTAAGACTAATCGAGATAATAATTACCATTCCTGAATCAGCTAGAAATGGCAGTCTTTTTTCACACAAGTCAGCCTGCTTGTTTTTTTACTATGGCTCGTGGTTAGTTCTTTACTAGTTGCAGCTATTTTTACAACCATGATAATTTAAAATGTAGATAAGTCAGATTTAGACACTAGTAAACTAGGTATAATGACAAGCCTGCTGCTCAAGAGTCCTAACATGTTAACAGTGCTTACTGTTGCTGTTTTCAACTAATTGATAAAAAAAAACATTCCAGAAAAGAAGTTTTTCAAAGAAAAGTAAAGGCCAGTTTAAGCTTATGATGAGCAGATACAAATACCTGTTAAAATTCAAACTCAAAACGACCAGAAATTACTATTAAAGAATAGATGAAACCCAAAATGAACAGAAATTAAATAAACTATCATAGCAAAAAAACATACAACAAGTAATAATATATAAGAATAAATAAATCTCAAAGCAAGTAATGCTTAAATTAAATATGCAAATCAAGCTTAAAACAAAAAAATTTTTTTTTCTATTTAAGTATAAATGAAACCCAAAACGGACAGAAAGTAAATAAACAATCAATGCATACAAATATACAATAGATACTAATATAAATCTATAAATAAATCTTAAAACGAGTGAAACTTAAATTGAATATGCAAATCAAGCTTGAAACAAACAAAAATCACTATAAACAAGAGTTTGGGTATCGCCTTCTTCTCTCACTGTAAAGGTCTAAAACCTACTGCGTCATTCAGGTATTATACTTTTTCAAAGGTGTTGATACAACTCCTCTGGGCATAACTTAGAGCGTCTGCCTCCAAGCCCTGGGGGGGGGGTCGCATCGACACCAGAGTTTTTCTTATCCGACCTTTGAACTATTTTTAAAGAAGTGGCTATCTAAATTTTCATCGGATGGGTTTGGGGAAAAAAGGCTTCGGGGGGCTAGTTCCCCTCCAATCTCTTTTAACTCTTAAAAAGTGAACTCGAACTTTCAATTTCCAATCAAATGAACCCTCTGAAATTTATACAAGCATCCCTTTCATACGAACCATATATGCCCCCAGGGCATGATTTACAACGCCTGGCCCCGAGCCCTGGGGGGTTGTGTCGACACCTGAGTTTTTGTTTTCTGACTTGAACTATTTTTAATAAAATGGCTATCTCAAAATTTTTATTGGATGCATTTGGGGGAAAAGGGGCGTGGAGGGGGGCTAGTTGCCCTTCAATCTCTTTTGACTCTCAAAACTGAACTAGAACTTCCAGTTTCCAATCAAATGTGCCCTCTCTGAAGTTTTTACGACCATCCCTTCCATAAGAACCATATATGCCCCAGGGCATAGCTTACAACGCCTGCCCATTTCAATTACCAATCAAATGAGCCCTCTCTGAAGTTTATACGAGTATTCCTTCCATAAGAACCATATATGCCCACAGGGCATAACTTACAAAGCCTGTCCCCGGGTCCTGGGGGGCTGTGTCGACACTGGAGTTTTTTTGTTATATGATCTTTGAACTATTTTTAACAAAATGGCTGTCTCAAAATGGTTATTGGATGCATTTGGGAAAAAAGGGTGTGGGGGGGGTGGGGCTAGTTGCCATCCAATCCCTTTTGACTCTTAAAAAAGGCACTAGAACTCTCGATTTCGAATTGAACGAGCCCCCTCCAAAGTTTATGCAACGACTCGTTCCATATGAAGTGCCTCTGGAAAAAAAATAAACATTGGAGCCATATGGCCTTCACTATAGGCAACGCTATAGCGTTGCCTCTGATAAATACAATTTTTCAATTATTTATTAGGCACAAACATGCTATGGGACATGATTGATTACATTCTAAAATAAGAATTCCTAGTTTCAGATAAATAAGTCTAGATGAAGATAATTCCTTAAAATTTCAAATCATGTTAAATAATATTTTCAGGAAATAAAGAAAAAGATATTGTAAAATACGAAAGGCTTTTTATGAATTGACTTTCAAACACTGCCAAATAAAAGTCCTCTAAAGAAAAGGAGAGCCATGTTAAAACTTGAAATAGTTGAGTCCAAGCTTAGAAGTAACGGACATTTCTATGAATAGATAAATGAAATCCAAAAAGGGCATAATCAAAATGAATATTTGCGACCAGTACAAGCATAACAGACACTGTTATGGACAAATAAATTAATGCTAAGACTAGCAGAAATTAAATGAATAGATAAGTTAATATTAAAAGGAACAGAAATTACCACAAATAAGATTAGGGTTACCACCCAACCACCCACCCTCCCCCTGAATTTGGATAACCTTTAATTTACTCTGTTACTTGGACTTGAATCGGCTCTGGATCCTATAGAGGCTTTTGACACTATTTTTTTTATTCATAAAAGTTATTTTCATTAAAGCGAGTCGTGTTTCTTAGTACTTGTTAGTCAATTTTGTTTATCTGTTTTAAATTTACCTTCATAAGCACGTTCTTCGTTATTTTAAGAGGTACTTGGTAACGAACTCTAATGTGTGTGTTTGTGTATCTGTTTGGTTTTTTTTGTGTGTCTTTGTGTCCGTGTTTTGTATGTGTTTGTCTCTGTGTCTGTCTATGTGCATGTGTTTATGTTTGTGTCTGTGCGCGTGTGTGTGTGTGCATGTGTCTGTTAGTAAATTTGTTTCAAGGTTACTGTATATTACAGCAATTCTTATGGCTCCAAGATAATTAACGAAAATGTCTTGCCTTTAGCTTGAAAAATTTAGTTGGTTATTCATTGTACACGAAGATGAACTTTTACATGCGTAGCTAATATATCATTTATTGTTGCTCTTCATGAAAGGTCCATTTGTAATTTGTATGTTTTGATTTGTTGACTAAGAAAAGAACACTAATATCTGTTGGAAATATTTCTTGTTTCTAGTTCAAAGCATATGTCAGTTAAGTGTTGATGGAAGCTTAAGGAGTTTTACAGCTCTAATATTATTCTATGTTATTTTAGTTTGACTTCTTATATGTGGTAATGTATGATTCTTGAAATTTTTCTAACAGTGGAACGAATAACTGATCTTTCCCAAGATTCAGCTTCTTCCTTCTGATTTAACTACTATCGCTTTCATTTTAATTTCACTTTCTTTTCTAGCTAAACTCATTCCCCTTGCATATGGAATTAAGAAGTTATCCATCATGTGTGTTGTAGAAGATGATAAAGTATCCATCGACGAACTTCAAGAAAAAATTTCTGAATTTGATGACTTTGTCCAGTCTGTGGATATTGCTGCGTTCAACAAAGTTTAATTCTTAATTAATTACTGGTGAGAAGGGAATAAATCAGAGCAAATGAATTACCTTTTTTACAATTTTTTGAGACTTGGCTGTCACTAAATTTGATTTGCAGTAGCAATGTGATTCTTGCATTAAGCTGACAATTAACCGCCGTGTTTACGGAATTTTTAATGCGATCAAACTTCAATTTACAATATGGTTGCAGTATGCTTGCAATTTATTCAATTCAATTTATTAAATATTACAATAATTACATAAGTACACTAAGGCGCTAGAGGTCCCAGGAAGCATAGCTTTTCGGAGGACCTTGTATCAATCACAAATCCAGACAAAACAAACCAGAGAAGAAAAAAAATACAACAATATCTCGAAAATATAACTACAATACAAGAAAAAAAAACTACACAATAACCTTAGACTTCATTTTCTCCGAACTGAAATTTCCTGTATTTTATTTAAATTCCAAAAAATTAATAATAATATTGAAAACGTGGTTCTAATCTTATTCAACATAATAAGAGGAGAAAAAAGAAAAGAAAAAACTAGATGAAGTAAAGCGGAAAAAATAGATAAAGCAAAATGAATAAACAAATAAAGAAAATAAAAATACTTCAAGACTTAGAGAATATTTTTCTGCAAAGGGAAGAAGAATTTTTAATAAGAGAAAGTTCACTAGGAATAGAGTTCCAAAGAAAAATTGCTCTATAAATTGGTGACCTCTGAGCTCCTGAGGATGCCCTTTTAGGCAGCCGAAATTGGTAAACAGAGTTCCAAAGCAAAGTGTGGCACTTGCGTGTTGATGCTCGATCAAAGTAGGATATGATGTTTGGTGGAAGCGATAAAGTGAAGGCTTGATGAGCTAGTTTCAAGTTCTGCTTCTTGATGACACCATCTAAGGCATCTAGACTTGTATCACTGTAAAGATCAATTGTAGGATAGAGTCGGGGAAGGCGAAAAGTTGCCTTCCCTGCTCTATTCTGTGTTGTTCGGAGTTGTTGAAGGGAAGAATGGTTAGTATTGCCCCATCAGTGCAGCAATAAGAAAGATAAGGAAGGACAAATGCATAGTAAAGAGAAAGTATTACATTGGGAGGAAGAAATTGATTGGCACGATGAAGAATAGACACTTGACGAGAAATTTTAGAACGTGTATAGAAAATATGAGTTTTGAAAGAAAGAAAACAACGCGCACACCAAGAAGCTTAACACAAGAGCACTGGGGAATTATATCAGTACCATAAAAACAAAGATTGTTGGGGAAGGTTCAGACATGTGGTATGGGGTTCGAAAATGAATATTGCTACTCTTAGAGCTGTTCAACAGCATCCCATTCTGCTCACACCAATCACGCACATGGTTGAGTAGGAGCTGAGCCTGAGCAACAGCAGAGGGCAGAACATTAGCAAGCAAAAAAAAAATTACTATCGTCTGCAAAAGAAAACCGGTGGGAATCAAGGTCGGGAGATGGAGGAAGGTCATTAATATAAATAAGAAAGATGAGTGTTCCCAAAACTGAACCTTGGGCTACCCCTTGAGAAACCGAAGCTAGATCAGCATATTAACCATTATAACACACAAACTGTGATCTATTAGACAGGTAAGATTTAAACCATTCAAAAGCAATTCCCCAAACTCCAAGTAGGGAAAGTTTTCCCAGCAAGACAAAATGATCTACCATGTCGAAAGCTTCACAAAAATCATGAAAAAGTCCTAGAACACAACGACCCTTGTCTATGTTAACACGCACGAATTCTGTAGCGCCAACTAGAGCACATGCAGTAGGGAGTTTAAGGCCGGAAGCCATACTGGCGATCAAACAGAACCGCTTCCAGTTGAAGCACCGGTAGACAGGAATGAAAAAACCCTCTTATGCAAAACTTTTTCAAGTAATTTAGAGAAAATTGGGAGAAGTGATATAGGTCTATAATTTGAAACTAAGCTGGGGTCTCCCTCCTTAAAAAGAGGGATTACTTTTGCTATTTTAAATTAATCCGGGTAAACACCTTTTGAAATAGATTAAAAATATGGGTAAGAGGTTCAACAACATAAGAAGAAAAAGACTTAAGCACATGGTTTGTTAGTCCAAGCACATCAGCTGTGTTACTACTACTTAAAGAAGAAATAAAATCACAGATCTCTGTGCTTGAACAAGGAGTTAGAAAATTATTTCTCTGAGCTGGTGACGAATTACCTGGTTTAGGAAAGGAAGGGGTTTTAACAGTTGGTAGGATGGTAAAGTAAGAGTTGAAGACATTAAGTACGGCTGCTTTTTCAATAGCTGAACCATCTCCATTTTTGAAGGTGGAGCTGTTTCTTTGTTTGTTTCCTACGACATAGAGCTTCATTAACTACACTCCAAACTTTCTCCAAATTACCTTTGCATTCCTGAATTTTCAACAAAAAATAGTTCTTCTTAGCTAGTCTAATTGTTGATTTTAATACATTCTTATAATACTTATACTTTGATAAATCATCAGGTTTAAGGCTTTTGTAAGCCACCTTGAAAAGATCTGAATTCGGCAGTGTCGATTTCACAAGACTGGGAGACATCTAAGGCATCTTGGGTTTATATTTACTTGAAGATTTTACTAGTGGACATTTTTTTCAATTTGTGTTTGCAACCGACTCATTAATGAGGCTGATGCCCAATTAACATCTTCATAATTCATTACTGAACACCCATCACTAGCACTAAGATCAAACACAAGGTTACGAACATTGCTCTGACTGTAAATTCTTGTATAAGACTCACCTTTTGCATCCTCTCGGCTCAGAATTTTTATTTTTGGGAACAGAACAATAAATTGGAAAATGGTCAGAAAGATCAGAGAAAATAATACCAGAGGAAAATTTGATATCATTTTTAGAAGACAAAAAATGTTGTCAATCAGTGTTGCAGAAGATCTGACTGGATCAACACGAGAAGGAAAGAAAATGCAAGAAGGAAGGCCAGAGGAAGAAATAGATTAAAAAAACGGTCAGACTCATCATTACACCCAATTTTCAATAAATTGCAGTTAAAGTCTCCAAGCATAAAAAAAATTTCTTGAAGCAAGCTTATCAACTGAGCAAAGTTCATCAATTAATTCAGAAAATTTCACTATTGGGAAAATTAGAGGCTTATAAAATAAAAAGATAGTATCACAACTTACTGTATCACATTAAAGGTCAATAACCACAGCAAGCACACTTCTATTATTTACAACCGGATCAAAAACCTACTCAGGATCTGAACGTCTCACAGCATTACGATTACTTCTGACAAAAAGGGATATACCACCAGAGCACTTAATTCATTTCACAGTTGTAGTTGAGTCGTATGCAGTAAAACCTGGTATGACATACACGGACATATAATCACTTGAAGACAGCCAGGTCTCTGTGAGACCTACTGCATCATAAGGGCAATTAACACCACCAATTAAGGGCAGTTAAATATATTGCAGAACATAATCCCATTTGTACCTTAAACCTTGCCATTCAAAGTGAACACATTACAGTTTTTAACCAGAAGACATTGAAGGCAGCACTTTGTCAAAATAATGTTGATAAGAATGGTAACAACAATCAGACTGATGAAGAGATTTTAAGAGAGGATCATTTTCACTATCATCACTAGAAACAAAAGGTGAATCAAAACACACAATCAAAAAGAGAAAGTTGAGTTAGAAAAGAAAAAAATCTGGAGAATCATCCATTTTCATTATCCAATAGTAGGTGTGTCTGAGCGTCTATTTGTCTGTCTTTGTGTGTGACTGTGCGTTTTTTGTCTCTCTCTCTCACCGTGCCTGTGTGTCTAAGCGTCTGTTTGCCTGTGTTTGTGTCTGATACACTCGCTTATCAGTAAAAACTGCGAATCAAGTTAGATGAAATGCGAAAGACCTTAAATTCCACCAAAACTTCTATAATAAGAAAGATAAATAACTAAAAATTTAATCAGAAAAATACCAAACGAAAAAAGGAAAGATTATCGCCTGTTCCTCTTTGCTACATCTTCATCTTTTTTACTTTTATCCGATACTTTTTCTCTCTTTCTTTTATTTATCGGATTTCTTGGATCATATATGTCGAACCAATTATCATCTTTCGTATTGGCATCTTTCGCAAGGGTTGGTTTTGTATCTTCACATTTGAGCTCATGAGTCAGCCTGAAACAAGAGAAAATGATTATGTCCACGAAGAAGAAAGCTGCTACAATTCGTTTAGATAATTTTTTAGACGACATTGCTTTTCCAATTAATAGAAAAACGGGTTCAATTAATCATGCAGTGAACAAAACGTACTAAAGACAAAACACAGCAAAAAACATTGATTAAAAAATTTCCGAATATTTCAACTCGACATCCGGGAGCCTTAATCAACGGAGAAGAAAAAGAGAGAAAACAAAAATAAATTTAAATCATTAGAAAAATAGCAACAACAAAAAGAAGAAAAAAACAAAAAAGACAAACAAATAAATAAAACTCACATTCTAAACCATTCCAGAACTGCAAAAACTGTAATTGTTTGCCTAATCACTAACAACCGCATAACACTAGTACAACAGATATTTCTCCTCTTTAAAGTCAAGTTGGCAAATGAGATTTATTAAGAATAAAAACTATATTTATTTGAAAAACAATTCATAAAACACTAGGTCACCACTCCTGATTGAATTTACAAGGTTATGTTGCTGTAATCTATTTTCTAAATTTTGTTTGTGTCCATCCTATAGAAAATTTACTACAAGAACACGGAATTTTGCATACACCACTTTTCATGTTTTTTGGAAGCTTATCTTTTCGTTTATTCAGTAAAGAACCTATAGTTTGTCTGGATTTAAATGCTGTTTTTATGCTTTGTTTATATAATTCTCTTCTTAATTTCTGCGATAGAATTGATACATATGGTAAAGCTATGTAATTTTTTTGTTGATTTGACCCATCATCTTTCAGGGTATTCGTTACCTATTAAAATATAAATGAAAATTAGTTCATTACTTATGTATTTTGGTGATGCTAATTTTAATACCCTATCAGCAAAGAAATAACTACTCCCCTTTTTACTTGGATTGGGTGATTTGACAGGAAAAACACATACCGGTTATTGTTGGTCGGTTTACGGTAAATTGAAAAGGCTAATTTAATATTATTTCTACGGATCCAGATATCCAAAAATAGTAACTTATTCTCTGTTTCTTTTTCAATTGTAAAAACTAATTCCCTTCCTAAAATAAATTTTCAAGAAAGCCCCTAATTCCAAATAACTAAAATCCCATCCATGTATCTTCCCCAAAATTAGATTTTAAAAAATATGCGTCTACAGTTAAAGTTTCTACATACTCTACAAAATGTTTACTAACAACGTACTTAAATCCCCCCCCCCCCAAATGGGAAACGCCTAATTTGATGGAAAAAATTATCCCTAAACTTAAAACAGTTTGTATAATTACTAGCTATTTTAACTTAAATTTAATGTAGTTCTATTTCAATTCCCGCAGATGATCTTTCTATCTCATCCTTGTATTCTTCAAGTTTTTTTGGATAAAATACTAAAAGATTCATCAAAAGGAACATAAGTATACACTGATTTTATATCAAAACTAAACAACCTAGATTCATTCGACATTTCCACATTTATCAGCTTGTTTTAAAAAAAGATTCTGGGTTTTCTATGTAAGAATTTTGGTGACATAGTAAAGGTTTCAGCGTCTTTGCTATCCGTTTGCGATCTTTTCCGTTGGTGAGCTAGTAGTCCATACTATAGGTCTTAGAGGGATACCTATTTTATGTATGTTTGGCACACTGTATATTCTTGGGCAGACTGATCCTTTTGGAAGGAACTTATAATACATTAGTGGCGTGATATTTCCGTTAGTCTTAACCTCCTTAGGTCCGCTAAGACTGGCCCCCAGAGAAACAAGATGTGAATAAAAACATATTGGTTTAAAACCCTTTACTCCACAGCACAAGCCGTGACCCCCCCCCCCCCTTAGTCTGTCTGAAATTGTTTTGTTGTGCATTTATTAACGTTTAGCCTAATATAAGACGTCTATCTATACTTCTTAGTCATAAGCCTTAATTTCAGTGACATACCTTTTGTGTTACCGAAACAAAATATCAAAATCTGGAACTATGAAATATTTCGGCATCTTTTATGTTGTATTTATTCAATAAGTCCAGTAATGAGAATTCAGTAGATAGTTTTAAGTAAAACGTGCCAATTGGAAAATAAATAATTTGTGAAAGGGGCGCACCCCTCTCTGAGCCAGTCCCTTATACCAAAACTAAGAGATGTAACGTGGAAATGTTTTAAGAAAGTAAAATGATGATAGTAGGATTAGAATTAATGCAGAGAAGCTTCAAATGTTTTTAGAATAACTTAATCGGAATATGGAGATTTGCTGTTACATTCTCAAGTACGATCGTCAAGTCAAGACAAATTGCTTAGGAACCATGGTGCTTACCAGCTCATGTCAGACGGATCTTCAGTCGATTCTGCATCAGATAGTTCACCAACTTCACCTTTTTGTTCATTTACTTTTTCTATTCCATTTTCTTCCGCCTCTCTTGCCCCAGCTATTAGCTTTTTAAATTTTGCTAAATATGCTAGAGTTAGTTCTTCTCGATTTGGTGCTGCAAGAGAATACAGGCTTTCAACAACTAACATCAATACAACAGTCTCCATACCTATTAAAATAAAACCTGGCTAATACAAAAGTCTCGTATTCCAAAGAAAATTATTTTTAGTTATTATAAGGCAATGCGCAAACGTAAGTAGGTACAATCCGGCAACAATATTTCAAAATAAAAAACAACACCAAAACAAGACATCATTCATGCGACCACCCAGCAATGAGAACTTTGCATAGGTAAGTACACTTTCGGATGCAAAAATATCTTCATATTAGAAAAACAAATCGAAATCAAATGGACATAATAGAAAATCTTAACTTTATTATCAAAGAAATAAGACAAAGCCAAAGAAGGCATCTGGTAAATTTATTTCCATTTTAGGGACAAGTGAGTATATTATTACATATTAATATATTATATATATATTATTACATATTAACAACAATTTTTAAAGTCGTTAAAGTCTTTGTAGTATGACTTAAGTCATACCGTCGTAAAGTGTTATAGACTTAAGGCCACAATTTCTGGCAGTAGAGAAAAAGACGTACACAAAATTTTATATTGAATGCCAGGATAGGGCCAAAAGCTGAGGACTTCATGTGGAAAATAAGGGTCATAAATATTCCAGGTGGGATGAGAGAGGGAGAAGGGGGTCAAAGGTTCTATTTTAGTGTGCGATAGCCCGCAAGTGAAATAGAAGTTAGGAGGGTTCTTAGGAGGATCTTCTGAACTTCTTAAGAGCTTCCTGCCGTAATTTAAATGAGACACTTATTGTTGGGGTTCCACCCCTGTTTCTTTTCTTTTTCAGATAAATGACCCATTTTCTTTTCTGTAATTATATTTGCCTATAAGATAATTTTTAATCCTAATTTGAATTCTGGTTGCTAAGCTAGATTCTTTCGCAATAAGTAAGCTTTGAACTAAATTCTATTTTGGACTTCCTGGTCTGAACCATTGAAAGATAAAGTTAAGAAAAAGGTAGAATGGATTTTGAATGGGAATTGAGAGGATTGGCTAGGGCGAAGTGAAGATCAAACCCTATGAAAAGTTGTTGTACAGAATGAAGTTTTGAGTTAGTCTACTTTGAGACCCCGTTTGGGGGACTATATCCTTTTTGTTATATGTATGTGACCTTTGGAAGATT
>JAQQPU010000042.1:36065-63263 GCA_029168905.1 Artemia sp. Kazakhstan ARC1039 | reverse complement strand
GGGGGACTATATCCTTTTTGTTATATGTATGTGACCTTTGGAAGATTACAAGTAAGATATTTTCTACAACGGTGTAGACAAATTTTTCCAGGAACCCAAACAGGGTAGGAAAAGAGTTACGAGATACCGTCATTATTATATTGACAGGGGGGATCGTTACCTCCAAGGAGATAGTTAGAGATTTTTAGTGGTGACCCGGGTTGGGTATACCCTTGCCTTAGAATTTTGGCCATTTGACCGCTCGACCACGTAATCATACCCTGGGGTAGGGTATACTGTAAATTGGGTATTAACCAAACCCTATATTCACAGAACCGTTGTGGTGGGCGCGGGCATCCCATTATAATATTTTGCGCCGCCGGGGGCTTTCCCTCCAGTAAGTGGTGTAGCACCATTTTTGCATCAACAAGTGTTGATACCCGTACCTTACCACTATAATACTGGTGGCAGAAAGAAAGGTCCTATCAGTAAACCTGATATTAAAAGAATTCCGCGTTTTCGAAGAGACAAGTTGAGTTATCCTACATAGTAGCCTATTGTGGCTACATATAAAAAAATTCGCAAAGAGAGACATTTTTTTTTGTCTCGGCTGTGCCTAGTTAGATAATAATAAGTAATAAAATTTAAGAATCAACACACCACGCGAATAATTAACATGTGAGACAAGGGAGGCTGCGCCGCTCACGTAAAATCGGCAAATTAAACGCAACAATTTTTCACGAAAAGATAAAAAGAGACATTGGTAAAAAGATTTTCATTTGGACGGAAGACGTTAAGTAAACCTTGAAGTAATGGCAGACAAACGGAGAATTCAGACAAGATCAGAAAAGGGACAATTAGAAGAATTGGATATGAATTTGAAAGAAAAAGCCGCGGTAAAACAAAAATCGTATAAAGACACACAATTGTATGCGACTCCCGCTGGAAATACCCTAATAAAAACACCATCAGATACAACCATATATCACTCAGGGGGTGAAATAGACATTTGTGACACGTGTGAAGGGGAAATATTCAAAACAAAATCAGTAATAGAGCAATCTCCGGTACAAACCGTGGAGGAAGAAAAGAGTTTAAGGCAGATTCAGAAAGAACTATTCCCAGATAGAGAAACCCAGACAAAAGCAACAGTGGCAATAATACATGAAGAAAAATCATTATATGAAAATACGGGGAAAACAATACCAACTCACCCTTCAGATGAGGTACAAAATGTAGGGGAGTTGCGGGTAAGAGAAAATACGGGTAGAGAACAAACAGATTTAGAAAATGAATTGAGAAGAAATAATGACAGACGGAATCAAAGTAGTCCGAGTAGAAGGAGCAGTGTTGAATCAAGATCCAGCAGGGGCTCACGAAAAATTAGTCGTGTAGATATGACACAATACATATTAAATTTCATGGAGAAAGAGAGAATAGCCAGAGAACGAAAAGAAAGAGAGAGGGATAGAAAAGAAAGAGAGGATAGCTAGAGAGAAGAGAATATTAGAATAGCTAGAGAACGAAAGGAAGAGGCTGATAGAATAGCCAGAGAACAAAAGGAAGAGGCTGATAGAATAGCCAGAGAACGAAAGGAAGAGGCAGATGGATAGAAGAGAACTAATGCAAAAGATTGCTGGGAGAAATTCCCAAGAGCCTCAGAAATCGTCTACAGTAGAGGTAATGCAGGCAGTAAACCTTCAACCAATGAAAGAAAATAAAGATGTATATTTGTACATATACAATTTTGAAAAAACTGCGGAATTAAGCGGATGGCCGAGAGTCAACTGAGTGACATCAATACGACCCTTCCTTAACTACAAAGCACAAACTGCTTTTAAGGCATTACCGATGCACTACTCAAGAGACTTTGAAAGACTAAAACAAGCTATTTTTGAAAAGTTTCAACTCTCCCCCGAGCACTTTCAAAGAAGGTTTAGAAGCAAAAGAAAACGAGACAACAAAACTTACAAAGAGTTCGGGTACAAATTAAAAGATATGTGTTTAAAATTGCTAGAGTTAGAAAATTATAGAATATTAGAAGGCCCAGTGGAGATAAAGGAAAAATTGACGGAAGTGATATATAAAACAGTAACGGAAAATTTTTATAAAATACGCACAGAGAATTGAAAATATATTTGAAAGAAAAGAACCCAAAAACAAGTGAAGAAATGGCGGAAATTGCAAATAGGTGGACCGAAATAAGAGAGGAAGTTGAGGACACAGACATATTTCAATATAGAGAGTATAACAAAAATAGGCACTATAACACAGCGCAAGGAGAATTAACTTGCTATAACTGTGGTACTACGGGGCATTTTACAAGAAACTGCCCGAGTAAAAATGACCAAAAACCACAAAACGACAGCCTGGGCCATGACCGATAATAAGAAAAAAATTACGCATTTGCAGTCGCATAAAATATACGGAAAATTGAACGGGGAATTAGTTGAAAAGGCAATTGATTCTTGCAGTGACCAAAGCTATGTGCGAACTGACCTAATAAATAGAACGGAGATAGACCATAAAAATAAAATTACAACATTATGTTATTATGGACCCAAGCACCCATGCCCGTCTGCTAGAGGTAAGAATAGAAATTGACGGAAAAATATACAACTTCGTTGACAACGGGGGGAGGTGGAACGGCCCATAAAAAAAATTGGGAGGCTGTGCCGCCCTGTCGGAAAAACGAAATGCTTGATGCTCATGTTCGAAATGTTGATAATACACAAAAATAGGATGCGGAATTAAAAAGGCCACAGAATATTGAAAATAAGACGCGCAAGAATGATTTTTCGGGAAAATTTCCAGAAAATAGAAAACTTGAGAACACTTAACGAGTGTGAGACGCCGAAAAATGTTTGCCAAAATGAAGCGCTGATAGTACCAGAGAAAAAGGAGACGAAATTTATTTTACGCGCTTTTCCTCGTAAAGTTCGAGAAATTTCAGCACAATATGAAAAACCAAATGTCGAAGTTCAGTTCCCATTTGATGACGAAATATTTGCTTCTGCGGTAAGAGTAAAGAAGACTAAGAGAGAAAAAAAAATGCAAAACTGAACTATAATAAAGAAATGCAGTCAAAGATGGTGGACACTGGAGTCCAAATCAGATTTAACGATGATTTATTATTTTGCGCGTATGACAAAATTGAGAAAAGTAGAGATGAAAAGAGAGAAAAAAAGACAAAATTTGAAGATTCAGCCTGCAGTGGCGAGAAATAAAAAGCTGGATGGGCTGTGCCTTGATAACATAAATAATAAGGGGGAAAAGAGGTCCAAGATCCATGGGGAATAAAACAAGATGATTACAAAATAAAGCTGAACGACCTACAACGGGTTGGGGAAAAGCTGGGAGATACTGAATGTCGAGTCGGATTGAAAAAACTTGGGAAGGAATCTGAGATTAGTGCTATCAACTCAAAAGAGATTTCGAGCCTTTATGACGGGGAGGAATCCATTGGGGAAGATCCCCTGCGGGAATTCGCGAAAGATAGCCCTTTTCCTCAATGCGCAACTGGCGGACAAGTTGTGATCCCTTTACAGAGGTTTTGTTTCTCTGATCTGGAGTCCTTGGGGGATACTCGCTCCCAGTCACTTCATGCTTCACCCAAACCTTTGTCCAGTAACCCTATTCATAGTCGTTATTCTTCATGGGAATCGACAATTATTTCCGGCAAATTGTATTCAGTGGGAGATGTACCCAAATTTCATCTTCAATTAGCATCAAAGCATATTCTTCGTTTGATTATCCCAGGGGAAGGAACCCAGAAAAAAGGCGATGCATGATTCGCTCAAAATTTTACTTCATTCCCAGTACCCTTATCATTTTTACAGGCCTGTGTATTTGCGGCCTTGGATTATTTGAAATTATGCCAAGAGGCAATTTACAGTTTAATTGAGATGTGGAGTTGTTTCCACAGATGGAAATTAAGAGGCTAGTGCAGCCAATTTTTCATGATGGCTGGCATTATCGAATGTGCCAGAAACTCATTCTCTGCTCCTCGCGAATGTAAATCTCGTGAGAGCGAGAAATTTCTTATTTTGTTGCAAGATTAAGTTCTACAAATCTCGTGGATTCTTCCTTCTTTGAAATCCCAAGCTTGATGAAAAGAGCTGTACATACAATAGCTTTGATTGGTTGGACAGAAATACGGAATGGCAATGGAACAAAGCCAAGGGGATGGTATAGTCGTGAAGCCATAAGCCAAGGGTTAGCTGCAGTGAAGATGTACAAAAGTAGGGAGAACAGAAGATAGACAAGTTTGGTGATTTTGAAGTTAAGCGTTATATTTAAGGGTGGACCAGCGTGGCGCATGGGTGGTTATTTATCTTACGGAGGGAGGAGTTGGGGTTCCACCCCTGTTTCTTTTCTTTTTCAGATAAATGACCATTTTATTTTCTGTAATTATATTTGCCTATAAGATAATTTTTAATACTAAGTTGAATTCTGGTTCCTAAGCTAGATTCTTTCGCAATAAGTAAGCTTTGAACTAAATTCTATTTTGGACTTCCTGGTCTGAGCCATTGAAAGATAAAGTTAAGAAAAAGGTAGAATGGATTTTGAATGGGGATTGAGAGGATTGGCTAGAGCGAAGTGAAGGTCCACCCCTATGAAAAGTTGTTTAACAGAATGAATTTTGAGTTAGTCTACTTTGAGACCCCGTTTGGGGGAGCATATCCTTTTTGTTATATGTATGTGACCTTTGGAAGACAATAAGTAAGATATTTTCTACAACGGTGTAGACTAATTTTTCCAGGAACCCAGACAGGGTAGGAAGAGAGTTACGAGATACCGTCATTATTATATTGACAGGGGGGGGGTTCATTACCGCCAACGAGATCGCTAGAGATTTTTAGTGGTGACCCGGGGTGGGTACACCCTTGGCCTTAGAATTTTGGCAATTTAACCGCTCGATCACGTTATTATACCCTGGGGCAGGGTATACTGTAAATTGGGCATCAACCAAACCCAATATTTACAGAACCGTAATGGTAGGCGCGGGCATCCCATTATAATATTAGGCGCCGCCGGGGGCTTTTCCCTCCATTAAGTGGTGTAGCATCATTTTTGCACCAATAAGTGATGATACCCGTACCTTACCACACCAATACTGTTGGTATTGTGGCCAACCACTATAATACTTATAATTTCACTAGAAGTACAATACGTAGTCTCGACCACAATTTCTTGTGGTCGATCACAATTTCTCGACCATGCATAATTTCTTGGACAAAATGTTTCTACGCAAAAGATATTTTTGAAACGTTTTTCAAGATTAAGGATTTTAATACTATGCAGAGTCACCTAAGGAGTTTTCTTCTTTTAACTTTTCAATGTTATCCTTAATTATTTATTCTTTTAACTTTCCAATGTTATCCTTAATTATTGATTTTTCTACAATACTATATTCATTTTATTTATTTTCTTTTGGAGAATTATAACCGAAGAAGATGGGAAAATGGATAGAAACGGATTCTCGGCCTTTAAAGTTGCTTTTAAGGGTAATTGAGATGTAATAGCCTCACTTACTTAATACTGTAACTCAGTTGAACGTTAGAATTAGCAATAAAACTACCATAACTGGCACAGTTAGAACAAGTCTTTAAATGGATAATAAACATGCATATACCTTTAAAGGAAACTATTTTTTCGAAGGAAGGGGTTTTCCCCTCCCCCCGATACCTCAGAGGCAAAATCAGAAGTGCTATAAACTATAATTTATTTTAAAATTCTTAAGCAATACGAAATGACACTAAACTGTTAGCTGGATACAGTTGGCCAAATATTCACAGCAGCCAACTTCCTTTTTTGCGTAAATTGGCTCACGCATTAACAGAAGCAGCAATAGCTCATATAATTAATAAAACCATTATTAATTATATTAAAAAATCACCGTTATGTCCATTAAATACAAATGGTAATAAAAGACAGAAAAGTAGAAAAAATACAAACAGACAAGATTAAATATTAAGATATAACGGATAAGATAAAAGAAATAAAAGCAACCTTCATATTGACTACACGAGAGCCATTGGGTAAGAATTCTAGGCATTTTATAATGGGATAGCATCTCAGAAATAAAATCTATTTTCCTGAAACTTCTATTTTTGATTAGTGTAATGAGAATTTTTCTTTTTTGAAACGGATAATTTCTTCAATCATTCCGCTAAGGTATTTCAAGGCAGCCAGTGAAATGTCACGTCGTATGGACTTGTGACAAATAACAGATGAAGTTTGGTGCTAAACTAAAAAATGTTTGCCTGTGCGAAAAAAAAAAGGGTCTGTGGATTCAAAGTAAAAAATCAAATGACAGCTATTCCCCTTTACAGGAAATTACCTTTAGCTGGCGGTAATTTCTCTTTCTTAGCTTTGTATTCTTCTTGTGTTTGGTGAAATGACCGGAGCACATCATTGTTGTCATCTTCACTCTCGGTTTCTTTATTCTTCTTTGGCTCTGTTTTGGACAATTTGTTTTTATCTGTTTTCAATGACTTTTTCAATTCTTTGAATTCTTTCCTGAGTGACTCGCTAAAATATGTAGATACGTGATTCCCTTATTTGTGAGTTTTAATAATACATTTAATACCATATAGTACCTAAACTGAAAAAGCACAAATTAACAGAGAAAGACAAAATATGAGAAAGATAATAACATTAAAATGGAACCAAAATTTCATAATTCTTGGAGGGGCATTGTTTAGGGGTCGTCAGTTCACGAAAACAATGGTGAGGAGGATTTTTAATGAAAATAAAAAATATGCCATTCGAAATTTAGGGGGAGTCCCCACCGCATTTCCTGATTTGCGCCTTGATGTTGTTTTTCTAGAAAATCATTTAGGAGTTTCTTCAGGAAACATGTATGGCAGAAAGATAATAAAACTCCACTACATTGCATTGGAAGGGACAATTATAATGTTTATTTTTATGACTCTTGCAAGACAGCAAGTGATAATATGACTAGGCTAAATGAACATCTTAAAATGGAAGTAGCTTGAGTTAAAAACAGAAGCAAAAAAATAAAGGTGGTAGATAGGAAATGTAGTAGGGTGTGCCGGTTATTTAATGACCTTGAGAACATTTGATAAAAACAGGGTCATAAATACTTAGCTTATTCAGCGTTAAATCCAAACCGACTTTTTTTTGCTAAAATCAGTTTCTCAACTTAAAGATCTATTATCCTATTTATAAACTGTTTATTGCTCTTAAATTCGATCGTCAGTTAACTACGCTTGTACCGTTTGGCATCTATATCTCACCAAAGATCGAACATCTGCAAATATTGCAAAAAAAGACATAAATTATCCTTGCTTCTTCCTTCGTTATTTTTGAAGAGTTTAAATAAGCTTCATTAAACTTCCTTGGGAATAAGATGGACATATGAACTTTAAATTGGATCGTGTGCCGTTTTGATTTCCACTGTTACATTCTTCCTCCGTAGTAACGCAACTGGGAAACTAATTATTATACCAGACTAACTGTAAAGAACCCCTGTAGGCTCTTACTTAAACCAAGTCACTCAAAAATATAAGATCACACCCTATATAACATCATCTGGTATATGAAGATGAAGTTTTGTAAAAAAAAAAAATGAATTTTAGTTACAATATGCTTTGGTACTTAAAAAAACACGTAGATGCAGCATTTTTTTTTTTAATGAGCCCTTAAAGTGCTCTCTTCGATGTTCCGTTGCCCCATAGAAGTGGAGAAAAAAAGGACATTTCAGTGCTATCCATGGTAAGTGATTTTCCTTGCCGTTTAAGTCAGAGGACTGCAAATTTTCCATTTAGGATTTTGGCCACGGTAATCCCATGGCGTACTTTTTGTTTTAATCCAAAGCTATTTTCTAGGGGTTTCAGGCTATTTTTGAAAATTCACATAAATCCAATTTTATTCCTAAGACATTGTATCTATACTATTTTGACAACCAGCATACACAAAGTGCCTTTTGATTTAATTTGACAAAACATGGACTTTCCCTGATAGTTGCTACTTTTCTTCTATCCCAGTCCTAAGACATCCTGCCTGGATGTCTCGACAACCTGCTCTTTTTTTACAACCTGGATGCACTAAACTATTTTGATTTAGTTTAACAGTAGTAGTAATAGACGCAGTAGTATTAAAAGAAGTATTAGCAATAGTGGTAATAATATCGATAGCCTTTGGTATTTTAGCTCAATACCCTGAGCCGTCACTGGGTATTGCTACACCCCTTTGATAACCCAATTGTACATGGTGTGTTTCGATTGCAGTTCACCACCGGCCTCACCATTCTCTGAAAGTTTAACTAGTACCCTTAGCATTAGCCATAGAAATAGGCATAGTAGCAGAAGTAATAGTAAAAGCAATAAGAGTAGCATAAGTGATAGCAGTAGTAGTATTAGCAGTAAGCAGTAATGGTATTCACATTGTGCCTTTTTGGCACAATGTGTGCCAAATGTGTGCCTTCGGTATTTTAGCTTAATACCCTGAGCCATCGCTGGGATATTGCTAATACACCCCCTTTGATAACCCATTTGTACATGGTGTGTTTCGATTGAAGTTCAACACCGGCCTCACCGTTCTCTGAAAGTTCAACTAATACCCTTAACATTGGCCAAAGGAATAGGCATAGTAGCAGAAGTAATAGTAAGAGCAATAAGAGTAGTATAAGTAATAGCAGTAGTAGTATTAGCAGTAAGCAGTAATGGTATTCACATTGTGCCTTTTTGGTCTATTTCAAAATCTCCTTCTCATGCCCTGACAGTTCCAACTTTATACTTTAAGCCGTTTCTGAGATATTGCTGATACGTCCTGCTGATAACCTTCCTGAACATAATGTATCTTGATTTAGCCCAACATTTCCTTCAACAGTCCCTGAAAGTTGCACAATAATACCATTAGTCTTAGTAATATTAGTAATAACAACAGTAGTAGTATTACACCTACTAGTAGTAGCAGTATGTACATAGTGCATCTTTATTAATTCAACATACTCATCAACATGCCCAGAAAGTTTCAACCTAGTACTCTAAGCCATTATTGAGATACAATTAATGCCCATAGCCTTTGTAGTAGTATTAGTAGTAGTAGCAGAGGTAATAGTAGTAGCATGCATAAGTACCTTTTGGTTGGTTCAACATCCCCCTCAATATCTATTGGAAGTTTCACCTTAATATCATTCACCTCACTAGTTGCAGCAATCGATTAGTAGTGGTAGTATTATACTACCACTATATAGTATTATAACTTAATAATCTTAAGTCGTTCCTGAGCTATGTTGGTACACTCTTTGGACAATCTGCATACTCATAGTATATTTTGATTTAGCCCAATATCCCCCAAAACATTCCCTGAAAGCTTTACCCTAATAAACTTAGCCTCATTAGCAGGGATAGTTGTAGTAGTAGTAGAATTAGTAGCAGTATGCACATAGCAGCTTTTGTTTTTTCTAAAATCCCCCCCCCCCCCCAACACACACTAAAAAATTCAACTTATTTTCTTAAGCAGCTCCTGGGGCATCGCTGATACGTCCTTTTGACAACCTGCATAAACATAGTGCGTTTTGGTTCTTTTCAACTTACACCTCAATATTACCTAAAATTAGTTTAAAAACTCTTCCCACAAAACACGTTTTTCAAAGAAAAGTAAAGAGTAAAGTCAAAAGAAGTTAAATAGTCTTCCAAGAGTAAAAATACCACAAATCACTATCAATAAATAAATGAAACTAAAAACAGACAGAAATTACAATAAAAAGCTGAGTCAAACCCAAAACGAGTGAAAATTAACATTAGTAGGGCTGATAACCCCCATACCTTCTCAAGACCAGAACATTATTTGCGCTTTACTGAAAAAAAAAACAAATGAAAGCGGATTGTCAGTTTAGTATACATATACTGACATTTATTCCTTAAAGTCTTAATATATTTTATTTATTAAAGTTAAGAAGAGTGAAAACATTTAAAACACATTTTGTTTCAGTAAAGCGGTAATTATGTTCTGGTCTCTGCGGAAAAAGTTTTTTTAAATCAATTTCTGTTCGTTTTTATTGACATTAAATAAGAAAAAGTTTTTTTTTTAACTGAAAGTAAGGAGCAATATTAAAACTTAAAACGAACAGAAATTATTCCGTATATGAAAGGGGCTGTTCCCTCCTCAACGCCTCGCTCTTTAAGCTAAAGTTTTTTATTGTTTTAAAAAATAAAGTTGTCAGACAGAGTCAAACTTTAGCGTAAAAAGCAAAGGCGTTGAGGAGGGGACAGCTCCTTTCAAATACGGAATAATTTCTGTTCGTTTCAAGTTTTAATGTCGCTCCTTGCTTTCAGTTAAAAAAAACTTGTTTTTTTTAATTTAATTTCTGAACGTTATTGAATTAATGCAGCTTTAATTTTGGCTCACCGTACATGAATAATTAAAACGAAATTTGCCTAGTAATTTTATTTTTTTGGCTAAATGGCTTTCTCGAAATTTTGATCTGACGTAACTTACGAATTAAACTACGTAACGAACTTCTATATTCGTAAATTTTTATTACGTATATTAGGGGGTTCGCCCCCTAGTCAATACCTCTCTATTTATGCTAAAGTTCAAATTGTGATCCAATTCATTAAGAATGACTCCTTAATCGCAAAGGCCGTTAATTAGAATGAATAGCTCTAATGAAAGTACAAAAAAAACTTTAGCGTAAAGAGCGAGGTAATGACTAGGGGGTGAACTCAATCATATACGTAATAATTTTTGTTGGTTTTAAGTTTTAATGTTACTCCTTATTTTCAGTTGAAAAAATTGTTTTTTTTAAAATTTTAATTTCTGATCGTTCTTTTAATAAGGCTGGGAAATCTGGCGCCCCCTTCTTAGCAATGTCCCTTCCCCCATGAAAACTTCCTTCACAGGGTCGATACAATCACCCCTGGGGAAAAACAATAAAAAAACAAATAAACACGCATCCGTGATCTTTCTCCTGACAAAAAATACAAAATCCCACAGTTTTGCAGATAGGAGCTTGAAACTTCTATAACAGGGTTCTCTGATACGCTGAATCTGACGATGTGGTTTTCATTAAAGTCCTATGACCTTCAGGGGGTCTTTCCCCCTTTCTTCGAAAATAAGGCAAATTTTCTCAGGCACGTAACTTTTGATGGGTAAGACTAAACTTGATGAAACTTATATATTTGAAATCAGCATAAAAATCTGATTCTTTTGATTCATCTATTGGCTTCAAAATTCCGTTTTTTAGAGTTTCAGTTACTATTGAGCCGGGTCGCTCCTTACTTATAGTTCGTTACCACGAACTGTTTGCTAGTCTTTTTCATGAAAAAAAAAATATTTTATATCCTTTCGGTTTTTTTCTATAAGAATCCATAGTTTGGATGTTGGAATGAACTTTTTAACAAATTTCAATACTGACACAAATAGTGACATTTAATTTCATTTTACACCTCCTCAAGTTACCTGAAACATAAAACTTAATATCATTCCAAAAAGATTCTATCTATGCTCTTTGACAGCCTGGATACACTTACCCTCTTTTTATTTCTTTAAATTGTAAGAGCAGAAGTAGTAATAGTAGATGTCCCGAAAGTTTAAACTAAAAACCCCCAGTCGTTATCGATATATTCCTATACTATATTACTTTATACTATATTATAATATATATATTACTATACATAACAGAGCCTAACTTCTATTCTGTTTTTTGGGGAGGAGGGTGGACCACTCCTACTATACTCCTCATATAATCCCCTTGGTTCAAAAAAAATAAATGAATTATACATTCTGCCCAAAGCGCTCTTTACTTAGGTAGTGCTATTACAATGCCTATGATGAGATAATGTAATAGTCACAAATTATTGCCTGTATTCTTTTTAATTTAATATTTGACTCATTTTGACTCATCATATGTAATTTTATTTCTAAAAAGGATAAATATCCTCCGGAGCCATTGCTGGCGCAAAGGGCGTTGAATCGACGTTTTGGTTGCTAGACAATTTATTGCTATACTTACATATACTTACATATTGCTTATACTATAACTATAACTTACATAACTATAACTATACTATAACTAACTATAACTTACATATGGTTGGCTTGTTTTAACTCCTCATCTTCATCACTAGGGATAGCACCTTCTTTAACTGATTCGACCTTCGGCTTTTTTAATTTCTTCTGAATTCTTGATTTTTCTTCTCTGTAAAAAAAGGTTAAAAAGCTAATCCAGTACAAATTTGTTTTAACGGAAGTAAACAGACCACGATGAAACAGCATTATCCGATAGATGTATCGTGAAAAATAATATATATAAAACATAGCCTAACTTCTGCTTTTTTTCTTTCGTTTTTCTAAATGGAACTCCAGATTTGTAACGGTGTCACGTAAATTTAGTTAAAAATCAAGTGTTTCTTCGCAAACAGATTTCACCCATTATAGAAAATTAAATAGAAAAGGAAAAAATCGCCATAAATGCATTGAATTTACTTTTGCCTAGTTTTAAGTTGACTTACATAATACCAAGAGCAACTCCAAAAGGCGACGGCAAAAACCTATAGAAGAGGTGTATATGCATATAGAGGTGTAATGCAGAACATTACTTAGAATGCCTCTTCTTTTAGTCCCTTCTTCGTTATTAATAAGGAAACAAAGCAAAAAATAACTATATCCGTAAAACATTACCAAACTATTTTTAATCTGCTTGGTTCATACTCTTTATTTACCAAGATTAATCACATCTCTCATCCTCTGGACAGAATGCTCATTATTATGCTCATGTTCATTATTATGACGTCACATTTCAGGTGTACTGTTTTTTGTTTTAGACTACATTTTTTGGTTTTCAATAGCCTATATCCTCAAGATTTAAGAATTAATCGTTTAAGTTTCTAGCATGATTAGTTTAATACATAGCTATGTTTAAATAGGTAGCACCAAAAAGTACGGGTAATTTATAAGAGTGGAAACTGGCGCTAGTTTCAACAATATACTTATACATATATTCACCAGGCTCGGTCTCTGGTACCGGTATATGACAGGCTTATATAGGAAACAGAATGAAAACAGAACAGGCTTATAAAGGACACAGAATAATAAAAATGTATACGAAGCTTTGCTCGGTCCCCGGTACTGGCATGGGCGTCCATAAGCTGAGTTCCAGGGGGGGGCAAACCTGGTCTAATTGGCACTTTTAATGCTATATAATAGAAATCTCAGAACAAAAATATAAAACTAAGGCAGCATCATTCAGCCAGGGGGGTCGGGCGCCAC
Organism: Artemia sp. Kazakhstan ARC1039; assembly: GCA_029168905.1. NCBI lineage: Eukaryota > Metazoa > Arthropoda > Branchiopoda > Anostraca > Artemiidae > Artemia > Artemia sp. Kazakhstan ARC1039. The sequence goes on along the minus strand of JAQQPU010000042.1, from coordinate 50,042 downwards.
CCCCCTTGTGGGCGCCCATGGGTACTGGTACGTATGTCCCTGGTATACATGATGTCACCACATCATGCAAAATTTCCATTAGAAATAGTGGTTTAGTGGATCATTCTTTACAGGCTTATGGAGCTAAAAAATTCCGTGCCATTGAGGTAACAGTTGTTGCTATCCCTATTAATGCTTAAAACCAGGAGACCGAACTTGGCTCGGTCTCCTGGTACTAATACGTGGTAGGCTTATATATACTAATAAAGAAAACGCTGGTGTGCCTATTAAAAAAAAAAATATCTAGCCACTTTTAAAAAAATATATACTATCTCTTTAAACGAGCAATAATTGTATATATATTTTTTTCGAAAACGTCTCTATATTTTATTTTTTTGAAAATCGACATCTTGGGATTTTCTGGTCTAAAAATCATCTAGATTGGTCACGAGTTTGAGAAAATTCGTTGAAAGCTTTAACTTTGAAAAGAAATTGGACGTCATGTTTATATGAGTGGCGTCCAGGCTTATTACGTTTATTTACAACTGTTTACAATTTTCTTGGACAATTTATGGAAGAAAAAGAAAAAAAACTGCGAAAGTATTATCATATTATTATATGCAAAATCTTGAAAAATAAAAGCCAAAACTTTTGTTGCAGTCCGTCGTAAATCCAAACTTGCCATTTGGTGGGAAAATTCTATTTGCTGGAGGTAATTTCCGACAGTGTGTATTCCGACAGTAAGCATTTCAAACATATTTCCTTTGAGAAAAATATGCGGGTCAATCCTAAACAGGAGCATTTGCAAAATACATCCTCGAACTGGGAAATGGAAATCTTCCATTAAGGAAGAATGACCTTAATGAAATCGAATTACCAGGAGACATAATTTTCAGGGGTAATTTAATTGAGGAAGTTTCAATTCAATTGAAACTGCGACTTTACCACCGCATGACTTAAAATAAAGAAAAATACAATAGTAATGCTTTTGCATAACTTAAATATTTCTGAAGGGATGTGTAATGGAACCAGATTATTGTTACTGAATTATGCAACAACGTAATTAAGGCAAATATAATTACTGGGGGAAAATCAGGAAACTACGTTCATATTTCTCGAGTTGCAGTCGACTCTAGTAAAGGTCAACTTAGATGTATTGTTCAAGGAAATCAATTTCCACATTCAACCGCATTTGCCATGACTATACATAGGTCGCAAGGCCAGACTTTTGAGTTTGTTGGCGTCGACTAGTTTTCCTGTTTTTAATCATGGTAATGTTATAGGTGGCATTTTCTCGTATTAAAAGTAAACGTAGCTTAAAACTTCTGCTACCAGTTAAAAATAAACGACAAACTTATAATGAAGTGTGGAAGAAAGCCCTGACAGCTGCCAATACATCGCGTTTTTTTTTTTTTTTTTTTTTTTTTTTTTTTTTTTTTGCCGACACTGGCTCCAGTTTCTACTCTTTTCTATACTGTATGGGCAGTGTCTGATAAGATAAGAGTGCCCCTACCATAAGATGAGATTTATTTCCGAAAAAGGGCTATCGAAGCCCATATGGATTTAGTTTTCACTTCAGAGTCGAGGTTTAAAAAACAAGGTCCACAAAAAAAAGAGCCCGTCTTATCATTAACAAATATGATAGGAAGGGCCACAAAAAACAATGTAGATACACAAGTTAACAAGTCAAAAAGTCTAAAGCAATTAATTATCATTTCAACCAGAAAAACTTGACTAACTCTTCCGTTCCTGTTTTCCTTAAGTTTGATACATCTTCCTTAAGTTCTTTTTCATTATTTTCTAGATGCACAGCTGGAATGCTACTTAATTTTGGGTCTTTGGCCAAGTCATGACTTGATTTAGACTTAACTTTTCCAGAAATTTCTTTTAAAATAACTTCCGATTCCATTTCATCTTCTTCAGCTTCAAGACCAAATGACAAAAGTCCAAAGTTCCTGTAATCAATTCTTGAATTAAATAACTTTAAAAGAAAAAATATAAAATAAACCTTATTCTATATTTGCATTATATAAGCTTGTAAAATATTTAATAGATAAAGACAATTAAAAAAAAAACATAAAAAGAGGGAGGGGTCACACAGACTAATTCTTTGGAGATTAAGAAATATTCCAAAGTTCAGGATTACGATCTCATGGTGCGAATATATGGATTAGCGTAAATATTTCTGAAATAGCATACCTAATCACCTACTCACAAGGACAACGTAGTTACGTTCTAACGTACCTACTTAAATAGTTAACGTAGCGTCGTTTTAACATACCTAATCACAGAACAATGTAACAATGTTTTAACGCACCTACTCAAACGGACGACGTAGCTACGTTTTAACGTGCCTACTCACATCGACAGCATAGCTATTTTTTAACGTACATCTTCACATAGGCAACCTAGCTACGTTTTACGTGCCTACTCAGATGGACAACAGAACAAGCTACTATTAAACATTTTTCTAAGGTGCTTAGTTCAATTACGCTTAATGCTTAATTCAATTCTGAGCAGCGCCTGAATTTTGATAGCACAGAAATTAACATAAAGTTGCTTTAAGCCTTCCACATTACTACCCACCGTTCTTACTTAGTCAGGATATTTTCCATTATCCAAGTTTTCTTTTTACTGTTTCATTTGCTGATTTATAACCATTTGCTGATGTTTCATTTGCTGATTTTTGTTATTTGTTCAAAGTTTGTCCTTTGATGTTTAACCAGCTAGAGATGGCACCCGTAACGAAAATAATAAGGATAGGTCAAAAACCTTAAATATATTAAGAAAACAGACGAGTCTGTTCATAAGAGACCTTTCCTATAGCAGCCATTTATACGATTAGGCCTCTCTCGATATCCGTTGCAACAGTATATCTGTCTATTGTATCTTCGTTATTATTTCACCGGTCAAAAGTAAATGGTCAAAGGCAAATGACATTATGAGATAAAAAATGGAATATAAATTTAAAAATTATGATAGATAAATAAAATGAATAAAAAGTTTAAATAAGTATAATAAATATAACTATTAACAAATAAGAAATGAATGTAAATAAACATAAATAATAATAAAATATAACGCCAAATGCTTTGAGCAACGTAGGTCTGGTTTCGCAGGCCTAAACATGAAAACCAAAAACACTAAAGATCATCTTCAATGCATCTACCAAAATTAATAAAAAAGGAATTGGATAATTTGCCTTCTACTTCTAAAAGAGGACTTTGAAGATATTTTTATCATACTTCTTTGGTCTGATAAAAATAAGTTTTACGTTGTCCAAAACCACATCAGAAATACAATTTTGGTTCTCTGATTCAGCTTAAACTCCTTTTTATCACTAGCGATATAAGGCCTTTGTAATTTAGAGACAAAAATGCCTTGTGGAGTAGGCCATGTGACTTTCAAGTGCAACTAATAAAATATAGGATGTGTCTAAACCTAAAAAAAATCTGGCAGCCAAATTAATAGTGTTGTATGGCTAGAAGTACATAGTTGAATATAAATTGAAAATCTGTTAAGGAAGTGGAATTCAAAAATATATTCAATGTACAATCTGAGAACTGGCTATTTATCCTGTTCAGTGAATCCTGTTCAACTGATTATCTTGGATGAAAGAATATGGATGACAAATCACTTCCATAACCTAAAATAGGTAATCCGAAAATTTCCCTTACAAAGATCGGACAATAAAAACATGTAAGCTGTGATTTTTTGAAAACATTTGAATAATATTCCCCCAACGGTCTCTAAAAGAATGAAGATTCTCAACAGTCATTGCTAGAGCATAGGATATCGAAACGTCTTTTCAGTTGCTGAGTCTTTTTCACAGATACAAGTAGCAAGCCTGTCATCCAACCTCGCTGCAGTGGGGATCGATTCCTGGCCCAACATTGTCAGGTAGAGCATCAATCAACTGGGCAAACACTGGGTAGCCCCTCACTAAAGAAAACAAAAATCTGCATTTGACTCAGGCAGAGCATCAATCCACTGGGCAAACACTGGGTAGCCCCTCTTTAGAGAAAACAAAAATGTGCATTTGACTTTCAGCCACTAACCATCCTAGAAGGTATGCTTACCCGTATATATCTAGTAGACCACGAGTTTACCTTGTAAAAATACCATTTTAACATATTAACTCTCCAATTCCACACATAAAAAACGTCCTATGAAAGCAGAGCTCGTGAAGAGAAGACACTTAATTTACTGTATTTATTGCCAAATTTCTGTTTATTATCAATAAAGGGACATAAGAAAATTCCATGTTGCTTTAAATTATGACAATATGTTAAAAGACAAACCTATATTTACAATAGGTAACTCCACAGACGATTCGACAATAACAAGAAGACACAATACTACAATAAATGACCATAAGACGATTATTTCTCAACAATACTAATAACTTTTTTTTGTCTTTTTGTTTTTCTTTTCGTTTTTAAGTTACATTCTAGATTTGATGGGAGTAACTCATTTTGTATATCAAATTCGCGTATTTTTTCCTGATTTTAATCTTTTTGTTTCATTAATCATGCGGAAAAATATTCGTAGTGGAAAATCTTCCGTTATTCCACGGGTCTTACATCCGTTTTCCCAAATATTAATTTTATCTTCTCCTAGAATTTCACTGTTCTTGTTTGCTATACAAACAAGTTTTAAACCAGAATTACACAAAGATCTTCAAAAAGAAATAATATATTATTCGATAACAAAATTAAATTTCAACCACGGTACTTGTCTTTTATTGGAAACACACCCAAGATATGAAGTTAGGTTAATCCTAATGAATAATAACAAAACATGATGATAAAATAATACTTTAGAAACAAAATTAACCTAACGCAAACTAACGTAACCTAATCTAACCCCAACCCTAATGTGCAAATATATAGCCAAAATTATACAAGTCCAGTGCATTCTGTCTAAGTCCAATGCAATGTATCACCCGTCACTTGTTTTTGTAAATATGAAACCGGTTTTCTGAGATGTAACCTAAACGTAATTCTTGGGTGTGTTTCCAAAAACCAACAAGTACTTAAACCACAATTTAATTGATAATTAATCAAATTATTTAAAAGTTCAGCCTATCTTTTAATAACAAAAATTAAAGAAATTATCTCATCACAGTCTATAAATAACACTTCCTACACATTAATTTTCAGAACAAAATTTTCTTTTTAGCGCACTTTACACAAATAGAAACTAATGAAGGCCAAATGTGTCATAAATTTTCAATACAATGAGGAAACATACTTTGTCGCTCCAGATCTTGTCTGGGTAATTTCATGCTCAATCTTCTCAGGTTTCTGAATGGCCTTCCTAGCAAAGATATCAGGAAAGGGATTTGAAATTACCTCAGTTTGGATTACTTTTGGGGCATAAACAGGTCGATCATCCTGGAAAACACAATAGCGGACAGCTTTTAAAAAGAATCGTCTGATCTAGCAAAAATTCAAATTCACTTTCATTAAAAAACTGATCCTTATGTTTACTAAAATTACGCCGGTTAGAATGTGTTTTATTTTGACTTAATTTGTAAACCAATTTTTGATGCTAAAACCTATTTAGCCTAGTGGTATCTTTCTGATGCTACCCTAAAAGCCTATTTCCAAAATACTGAAAACAAAATATTTCAGTAAACCTTAAAAAAAATCAATATACACTATTTTTTTTTTTTAATTTGACTCTCTTTCTTTCCAAAATTTGTTAAATACAAACTTTCACTTAGCACAATTACCCGTCTTTTAAATAACATCTACAAATCGTTTGATCATTTTTTCCCTCTTTATAAATGTTACCATCAATTAAAGCTAAAGGCTCTGCGGGAAGGCCTTAGGCCATTACTCCTTTTTTTTTTTTCCTTTACAGATATTCTCTGTGATTTTCTTCTTTTATTGTTCAAAACTCGCAATTTTTATATTAGGCCCTGACCTACCCTCTTTTTTCAAAGAACATTGAGTGTATTTTTACCCCTTGATGTTGTTATAATGTAAAAGGATGCATAGTTGATAGATTAAATTTGTATTAAATCATTAAAGGTGGTGCTTTATTTTATTGAGGTGTGTTAAGGAAGGAGTTGAGTGCAGAGTGTTAAGCGAGTGGTAGCAGGGTATATGATGTTGTAGTTATATTTTATTTTTAACTACTTCTGAGGTTTATGGTAAGTTGTTTTTTGTTTTTTTTTTCGTTTGTTTTTTTATTTGTTTGGTTATCCCTCCTCCATATCATGCTGGGGCAATCAAATTTGCTGGACAAGTCTGAAGGATGAGACACATTACGACAAAGTTAGGTAAACTTTGCGAGAAAAAACATTAGGTTTACATGCCTTAATTATGAGTAACCAAGGAAAAAATAGGCTTCTCAGGTGAAAGACAAACCTAAAAGGTAAGCTAGGCAATAGCTGATTTCCTAGAATGGTGACCTACAAGATTCCAGGAATAGCAAAACCCAGCTTAACGCCATTCATTCCTGCAAAAATTTTTCAGATAATAACTAGATGGCTTCGAGCAACAATAATCAGTAAATTTTGCGCAATTGAAGGATTTTACAGTAACTGTAAAAACAGCGAATCCCCTGCTGCTGATCGTACTTCTGAAGAACTGACCATCTGCAAATACCTCTCAATGTGGGTCGTTTTATGTTTACTCATATGGCAAATAAGATAAGTGCCTAAAGATTAGAAAGCAGGTACCATCATTAAGCCTTTCAAAAAAGAAAGACAGCCGTTTGTGACATTTATAGAGGAATCAGCCGCCTTTCCGAACCCAATAAGCGTTTCTGCATAATAATCTTGATAAGATTATAAGCTGCCTTAGACCTACATCTGTATGACGAGCAGCATGGCATCCAATGGATTGTGTGCGGAACTGGTCTTCGCAGATGCGAATCCTGGTATTCTACGACATTCCAGAGAAGCTGCTTTGCCGAATACTAGCAATGCATGAAGAGTGCTGTGTTAAAATCTTCAAATAAAGCCAGAATATATTTGTACTTTACTGACAAAAATTCAAATGAATTTACAGAAAAAAATGCGCACTGTCAGTTTAATATACATTTGCTGATATTTATTCCTTAAAATCTTAACTAATCTTTGATTTCTTAAAATTATAAAAATGGAAACATTTAAAAGTGTTTTTTTCAGTAAAGTACAAATATATTCTGGCTTTAAGAAAGCAGAGCGGTTTAGAACCCTACTCATTTTAATCTCTGCTGGTTTTGAGTTTGGCCCTGTTATTTATTTTAATTTCTGTTTGTTTTGGGTTTAATTTGTTTACTGATACTGATTTGTGGTAGTTTTAAGCTTGGTAGATTATTTGATTCTATTTTGTTCATTTATGGTTTAATGGAGTTCTTTACTTTTTTTTTGAAAAACTTATTTTGAGGAAAAAGATTTTTTAATTAATTTCTGCTCGTTTTATATTGACATTGTCTTTTTCAGTGATAAAGACTGGGCCTCTTCTAAAGTTAAACAACCATCCATTCCATAAAACCCTTTAATACCCTGGGCATAACTTACAACCCTTGCCCCTAATCTCTGGGTGTTGTTTCAACTCCACAAGCATTGTTATATAATATTTAGACTATTTTGAATAGAATGGCTATCTTAAAATATCTATTAGATGCATTTCGGAACAACACGACGTGTGTGTGTGTGTGTGTGTGGGGGGGGGGGGTAGCTGCCCTAAGATCACTTTGAGTCTTAAAACGAGCACTAGAGCGTCTGATTACGAATCCAATGTTCCCCCTTCGAAGTTTATATGACCATGCTTTCTATGAGAACCTTATATGCCCCAAGGACATAACTTACGACCCTTGCCCTGAAGGCCTTTGGTTTTGTTATCCTCAATGACATAATTTCCAGACCTTTCAAATACGCTGAAAAAATCGCTATCTCAAAATTTTGAATGGAAATGTTTGGGGAAATGATAGGCGTGGGGGGGGGAGGAGTTTGATTTGCCCTCTGATCACTTTCGACTAATAAATTAGGCACTAGTCCTCTAAATTTCCAATCGAATGAGCCCTTCTTGAAGCTTCTATGACAAAACTTTCTATAAAACCTTTTATGCCCCAAGGGCATAACTTACGACCCTTGTCCTGAGGGCTATGGAAGGAGGTTTGTCATCCTCAAAGGCATAATTCTAGGACTTTCAACTACGTCAACCAAAATTTTCATAACAAAATGTTGATCTAAAATGTTTGGAAAAATGATTGGTGCGGGGGGGGGGGGGGGGAGATTCTCCTTCCGATCACTTTCGACTATTAAAATGGGCAATAGCCCTCTAAATTCCCAATCGAATGAGACCTTTTTGGAGTTTTAATGACAACGCTTTCTATAAAAACCTTATACGGCCCTAGGGCATAGCTTACAACCTTAGCCCTGAGGGCAGTGGGGGGGTCATACTCAAAGACATAATTTTCAGACCCTTCAACTAAGTTTAACAAAATGGCTATGCACAAATGTTGACCGAAGTGTTAGGGGAAATGTAGGGCATGGCGGCCCATTCGCCCTTCGATTGGTTTTGAATATTAATAAGATGTCGATCAATTTTGTATATTAATAAGAGCACTAGCCCTCTCAATTCTCAATTGAATGAGCCTTTTTTGAAGTTTCTACGACAACGCTTTCTATAAAAACCTTATATGCCCCCAGGGTATAGCTTACAACCTTTGCCCTGGGGGTTGTGTGGGGTTTGTCATCCTCAAGGACATAATTTCGGACCTTTCAACTACGCTGAACAAAATGACTATCTCAAAATTTTGACTGAATGTGTTCGGGGAAATGGTGGGCGTGAGAGGGGGGTTAATTTCCCTTCAATCACTTCGTCTATTAACAAGGGTACTAGCCCTTTCAGTTTCCAATCGAATGAGCCTTTTTCGAAGTTTCTACAACAACGCTTTCTATAATCACCTTAGATGCCCCTAGGGAGTAACTTAGAATCCTTACCCTGAGGACTGTGGGGGGTTGTCATCCTCAAAAACCTAATTTCCAGAACTTTAAACAACGTTGAAAAAATGGCTAAATCAAAATTTTGATTAGATGTGATTGGGGAAATGGTGGGCGTGAGAGATGGGTTAGTTGCCCTCCAATTAATTTCGACTATTAAAAAGGGCAGTAGCCCTTTGAATTACCAATCGAATCAGCCCTTTTTGAAGTTTCTACGATAACCCTTTCTATAAAAGCCTTACATGCCCCCAGGATATAACTTACAACTCTTACCCTGAGGGTTGTGGGGGGGGGGGTCACATTGAAAGAAATGATGTTCAGAACTTTCCACTACGTTAAAAAAAGGTTATCTCAAAATTTTGATTGGATGTGTTAGGGAAAATGGTAGACGTGAGAGGGGGGTTAGTTGCCTTCCCATTACTTACGACTTTTAAAAAGGGAACTAGCCCTTTCAATTTCCAATTGAATGAGCCCTTTTTGAAGTTTCTACGACAGAGCTATCTATAAAAACCTTATATGCCCCACCCCACGGACAAATCCTTGCCCTGAGGGGTGTGTGGGGTTTGTCATCCTCAAAGACATAATTTCCAGAACTTTCAATTACGTTGAACAAAATGGCTATCTCAAAATTTTGATTGGATGTGTTTGGGGAAATGGTGGGCGTGAGAGAGGGGTTGGTTGCCCTGTGATCACTTTCGACTATTAAAAAGGGCACTAGCCCTTTCAATTTCCAATCGAATGAGCCCTTTTTGGGGTTTCTAAGAGTTTCTGAAGTTTCTGAGGGGTGTGTGGGGTTTGTCATCCTCAAAGACATAATTTCCAGAACTTTCAACTACGTTGAACAAAATGGCTATCTCAAAATTTTGATTGGATGTGTTTGGAGAAATGGTGGGCGTGAGAGAGGGGTTGGTTGCCCTCTAATCACTTTCGACTATTAAAAAGGGCACTAGCCCTTTCAATTTCCAATCGAATGAGCCCTTTTTGAAGTTTCTACGACAATAATTTCTATAAAAACCTTATATGCCCCCAGGGCACAACTTACAAACCTTGCCTTGAGGGCTGTGAGGGGGTCATCATCCTCAAAAACAAAATTTCCAGAACTTTCAACTACTTTGAAAAAATGACTATCTCAAAATTTTGATTGGATGTGTTTGGGGGAATGATGTGCGTGAGAGGGGGGGTAGTTACCCTCCAATCACTTTCTACTATTAAAAAGGGCACTTGCCCTGTAAAATTCCAATAGAATGAGCCCTTTTTGAAGTTTCTACGACATCTTTTTCTATAAAAACCGTATATGCCCCTAGGGCATATCTTACAACCCTTGCCCTGAGGGCTGTGGGGGGGGGGCGGAGATGTCATCTTCAAAGACATAATTTCGGACCTTTCAACTACGTTGAACAAAATGGCTATTTCAAAATTTTGACTGAATGTGTTCGGGGAAATGGTAGGCGAGAGAGGGGGGTTTATTTCCCTTCAATTACTTCGTCTATTAAAAAGGGCACTAGCCCTTTCAGTTTCCAATCGAATGAGCCTTTTTTGAAGTTTCTACAACAACGCTTTCTATAAGCACCTTAGATGCCCCTAGGGCGTAACTTAGAATCCTTACCCTGAGGACTGTGGAGGGTTGTCATCCTCAAAGACCTAATTACCAGAACTTTAAACAACGTTGAAGAAATGGCTAAATCAAAATTTTGATTAGATGTGTCTGGGAAAATGGTGGGCGTGAGAGAGGGGTTAGTTGCCCTCCAATCACTTTCGACTATTAAAAAAGGCACTAGCCCTTTACATTACCAATCGAATCAGCCCTTTTTGAAGTTTCTACGATAAACCCTTTCTATAAAAGCCTTACATGCCCCCAGGACATAACTTACAACCCTTACCCTGAGGGCTGTGGGGGGGGGGGGAGTCACCTTCAAAGAAATGATGTCCAGAACTTTCAACGACGTTAAAAAAGGTTATCTCAAAATTTTGATTGGATGTGTTTGGGGAAATGGTGGATGTGAGAGGGGGGTTAGTTGCTTTCCCATTACTTTCGACTTTTAAAAAAGGCACTAGCCCTTTCAATTTCCAATTGAATGAGCCCTTTTTAAAGTTTCTACGACAGATCTATCTCTAAAAACCTTATATGCCCCACCCCACGGACATAACTTACAATTCTTGCCATGAGGGGTGTATGGGGTTTGTCATCCTCATAGACATAATTTCCAGAACGTTCAACTACGTTGAACAAAATGGCTATCTCAAAATTTTGATTGGATTTGTTCGGGAAATGGTGGATGTGAGAGGGGGGTTAGTTGCCTTCCCATTACTTTCGACTTTTAAAAAGGGCACTAGCCCTTTCAATTTCCAATTGAATGAGCCCTTTTTAAAGTTTCTACGACAGATCTATCTATAAAAACCTTATATGCCCCACCCCACGGATATAACTTACAGTTCTTGCCCTGAGGGGTGTATGGGGTTTGTCATCCTCAAAGACTTAATTTCCAGAACGTTCAACTACGTTGAACAAAATGGCTATCTCAAAATTTTGATTAGATGTGTTCGGGAAATGGTTGGCGTGAGAGAGGGGTTGGTTGCCCTGTGATCACTTTCGACTATTAAAAAGGGTACTAGCCCTTTCAATTTCCAATCGAATAAGCCCTTTTTGAAGTTTCTACGAGTTTCTGAAGTTTATGAGGGGTGTGTGGGGTTTGTCATCCTCAAAGATATAATTTCCAGGACTTTCAACTACGTTGAACAAAATGACTATCTCAAATTTTTGATTAGATGTGTTTGGAGAAATGGTGGGCGCGAGAGAGGGGCTGGTTGCCCTCTAATCACTTTCGACTATTAAAAAGGGCACCAGCCCTTTCAATTTCCAATCGAATGAGCCCTTTTTTAAGTTTCTACGACAATACTTTCTACAAAAACCTTATATGCCCTCAGGACACAACTTACAAACCTTGCCTTGAGGGTTGTGAGGGGGTCGTCATACTCAAAAACAAAATTTCCAGAACTTTCAACTACGTTGAAAAAATGACTATTTCAAAATTTTGATTGGATGTATTTGGGGGAATGATGAGCGTGAGAGGGGGGTAGTTACCCTCCAATCACTTTCTACTATTAAAAAGGGCACTAGCCCTGTCAAATTCCAATCGAATGAGCCCTTTTCGAAGTTTCTACGACATCCCTTTCTATAAAAACCTAATATGCCCCCAGGGCATATCTTGCAACCCTTACCCTGAGGGCTGTGGGGGGGGGGGGTTGTCATCTTCAAAGAAATGATGTCCAGAACTTTCAACTACGTTAAACAAAATGGCTATCTAAAAATTTTTATTGGATGTGTTAGGGGAAATGGTGGGCGTGAGAGGGGGGTTAGTTGCCTTCCCATCACTTTCGACTTTTAAAAAGGGCACTAGCCCTTTCAAATTTCGAATTGAATGAGCCCTTTTTGAAGTTATCTATAAAAATCTTATCCCCTCCCCTCCTTGGGCATAACTTACAACCCTTGCCCTGAGGCGTGTGTGGGGTTTGTCATCCTCAAAGACATAATTTCCAGAACTTTCAACTACGTTGAACAAAATGGCTATCTCAAAATTTTGATTGGGTGTGTTAGGAGATATGGTGGGCTTGAGAGAGGGGTTATTTGCCCTCTGATCACTTTCGACTATTAAAAAGGGCACTAGCACTTTCAATTTCCAATCGAATCAGCCCTTTTTGAAGTTTCTACGACAATACTTTCAATAAAAACCTTATATGCCCTCAGGGCAGAACTTACAACCCTTGCCCTGAGGGTTGTGATGGGGTCGTCATCCTCAAAAACAAAATTTCCAGAACTTTCAACTATGTTGAAAAAATTTTGATTGAATGTGTTTGGGGGAATGAAGTGCGTGAGAAGGGATTAGTTGCCCTCCAATCATTTTCTACTATTAAAAAGGGCACTAGCCCTGTCAAATTCCAATCGAATGAACCCTTTTCTACGACATCCCTTTCGATAAAAACCTTATATGCCCCCAGGGCATATCTTAAAACCCTTACCCTGAGGATTGTGGGGGGGGGGGGTTGTAATCCTTAAAGACAAAATTTCAAGAACTTTGAATTGCATTGAACAAAATGACCATCTCAAAATTTTGATTGGGTGTGTTTGTAGAAATGGTGGGCGTGAGAGGGGGTTAAATGGTGGGCGTGAGAGGGGGTTAAATGGTGGGCGTGAGAGGGGGTTTAGTTGCCCTCCAATCACTTTTGACCGTTAAATAGGGCCCTAGCCCTTTCAATTTTCAATCGACTGAGCCCTTTTTAAATTTTCTACGACGACAAAACCTATAAAAACCTTTTACGCCCCTAGTGCATAACTTACAAAACTTGCGCTGAGGGGTGTGAGGGGTTTGTCATCCTCAAAGACATTATTTCCAGGACTTTCAACTACGCTGAACAAAATGGCTATCGCTAAATTTTGATTGGATGTGTTTGGGGAAATGGTGAGCGTGAGAAGGGAGTTAGTTGCTCCCCAACCACTTTCGACTATTAAAAAGGACACTAACCCTTTCAATTTCCAATCAAATGAGCCCTTTTTGAAATTTCTACAACAACACTTTCTACAAAAACCTTATATGCCCCCAGGGCATAACTTACACCCCTTGTCCTGAGGGCTCTGAAGGGGTTACCATCGTCAAAGACTTAATTTCCAGAACTTTCAACTACGTTTAACAAAATGTCTAACTCAAAATTTTGGTTGGATGTGTTTGGGGAAATAGTGGGCGTGAGAGGGGGATTAGTTGCCCTCCAATCACTTCCGACAATTAAAAAGGGCACTGGCCCTTTGAATTTCCAAACGAATGAGCCCTTTTTGATATTTCTACGAAAACATTTTCTATAAAAACCTTATATGCCCCCAGGCCATAGCTTACAACCCTTGACCTAAATGGCACTAGCCCTTCCAATTTCCGATCAAATAAACCCTTTTCGCAGTTTCTACGACAACTCCTCTGATATGATGTGCCTTTGTCTAAAACCAACATAGTTCTTTACTTAGGCAGCGCTATGGCGCTGCCTATGATATCCTTAGCATGTATATT
>JAQQPU010000042.1:0-35665 GCA_029168905.1 Artemia sp. Kazakhstan ARC1039 | reverse complement strand
AGTGAAGAGGGAAGCTTTGAATAGACAGGGATAGAGGAGGAAGGTACACAACTGTGCCGGTTACATTACGTTTCTATTGATGGGATTATTGATTCATCTATCCATCCATAACAGTATCTGTTTTTTTTTTGTGTTTGATGTGATTATTCATTTTGCTTTCTGTTGTTCTAGGGTTTCTTAAACTGATTCAAAGTAATTTTATTCGTTAAAAGTAAATTACTTTTAACGAGAGAGAGAGAGAGAGAGAGAGAGAGAGAGAGAGAGAGAGAGAGAGAGAGAGAGAGAGAGAGAGAGAGAAAGAGGCAGCGGGGCGAATGAAGAGAGCATGGTTTAACAGTATCAAGTTTAAGTTTTCAAGCTATGAGGCAACAATGAGAAAACTAGTTTCTTACATGACCAGTTTCCAGATCATCAAATTTAGGAAGATTGTATAAAGTATTTCCAGCTATTTTACCGAATATAGTGTGTTTATTTTGCAATTCAGGCGTGGCTCCAAGGGTAAAAAAGAATTGCGAAGCGTTATCGTTTCTTCCTGCATTTGCCATAGCGACTAGTCCACGACGAACAAAGCGAAGTCTTGAATGGAATTCATCCTAAAAAGAAAGCTTTCCGAATTCATTGTTGTTTTAGAAAAAGTGAAGAAAGGAATAAAGTGAAAATCTAAAACCAATCTTAAACAAAAAAAAAGTTAGATAGTAGTTGGACAAATTTTGATGCTGAAAGGAAATCATTGAACCCCAAGTGGCAGCATTTTTTTTTTTTTAAGAACGAGAAAAAGAAGCAGTGAGGAACCTAATTAAACTTACACTTATTCATTTTTTTTAAATCCCAACAAAAAAGTCATTTAACGTTAATTTTTTTTTACCAAAGTTGTGATGTCCTAACTATTCTTCAGTTTTCCTTTAGAGGCTCTGGGCTCTTTGACCTTAAAAATAAATGGAGCGTAAAGTTGAATTGTGGCACTGTTATAGATTTCTAACATATAATCATATGTTAAGCTTTATATATTGTTCTTGTGTAGTCGTTTTTTTAATTTCTAGTTTCAGTGGAATCTTCGGTGCCATGAGCCTTTCTTTTTGTTAGTTCTTTTGTTAATGAAGTATTGTCAGTGAACCAATTTGAAATTACTGAGGATAATTCTAGTTATTATCGTCTGATTTCCCACAATATATAACACATAATATAACATTTTAACAAAAATTTCCAAAGCATAGGATAATATACGATAGCTGGTCACTGGGAAAATCGATGGTGATCGATGATCAGCTACTGTATACGAGATGAATATTGCGATACGGCTCAGGACTTTTACAGTACCTACCTGCAGTGCTGATCCCCGTTTCATGGCGCTTTAGCCAGGAATTAGAATCAGGGGTTGGGGACCACCTGCGCTTTCGTGCCCCCTTCCTGTTTACTTCCCCAGATTTCCCCAGGTACCCATTTAGAGCATGGTCGACTCTGGCTGAGGTTACAGAATCACACCATTGACCTCCGTTCCACACCAAATAACCATCAACACCAGGACTCGAACCCCTGCCCTAATGGAAAAGGAATTTCAAGTCCAGTGTGCCAAACAATTGGCTAGGACGAGTTCTAATAAAAATTAATCCAATAATTACTCCAATAATACAATAAGATACTTCCTTGTGACACGCGGGATTGAACCAGAAAACCTTTAATCAAGAGGTACAATGAAATCAATAGAAAATACAAATATACAACGATGCATCAATAAAAAAGATTATTACGAGAACTGTTGACCTTGGAATTATCTTTGCTAAAGACTTCAAAATAAAAAAATCCCAAATATTTTGTCTGTATTTGTTTTTTGGAGAAAAAAATCTAAACTTCGACTTAAAGAATAAGAAACACATTATTACTAAGAACTGAGTGCAGTAGAAAAAAGAAAGGGAGTTTTAATAGCATATTTTTTTCTCATTAATCTTTTGTGATGACCCAAATCGTACAGTCAAAGTACCTTAAAAGGAGCTCCATAAATAGATTCTCCATTTTCACCCGTTCCAGTTGGATCGCCCCCTTGTGCAATGAAGCCTTTCACAACTCTGTGGAAAATTGTACCATCATAATAGCCATTCAGACAGTGTTGGACAAAATTCCGACACGCTTTGGGACATTCTTTTGACCATAGTTCGATTTCAAAGTCACCCATTGAAGTTGATAAAACAACCTGAAACAGAAAAATGTAATTTATTTGATCACATCGCAAGAAAATTATAAACAAATATTTAAATAAGACCACAATTAATAAGCTAGAACACCTAAATATTGGTAGGCCTATAATACTGGCTAATATACTCTAATAACTTCGAAGTGGAATGAAGTATAATGATGGCAGCACATCAGATACCGTCCCATACTTGGTACTGGGAACTAAGGTAAATAAAAAATGGCCCTACAAGTGTAGTTAGTCCCTTCCCTTAATTACACAGATTTTGGAAAAAATACTAAAATTCTTTGGAGAAAAATAAACACAAGAAAAAAACTGAAACAAGAGAAGGTGGCACATTCATTTCTTTCATTTTCTCCAGAAAACTGAGCCTACAATAAATGTACCGGATGATTTAGTTATAAATGTCATTCATAGGTATGTCAGTCTTCTAATATGTTAAAAAAAAAAAATATGTACTTATTGTGAAAAGACCGCCAAAAACTGCAGCTTTTTCTAGCAAAATGCTCAATTTTCGACTTATAGTTTAAGTATCCTACCAGGCAAAATTGATTTTGGAATGCAATAACCTAAGGCTAAAATATCTTTTATATATTGTGGTATTACCCAATAAATGTTTTAAATCTATTTCATTTGACTAATACTCCCCTCTCCTTGTGTCACAACAACTGGCAGGGCGCAGGAATAACTGATATTGTTGTGCTGAGTTGGGAAGTAAACTGTCAAATTATAAATGTTTTATTTCCTTATAGTAACTCAATTAGGGTCAATTTAGGACATATATTACTGGGTTACAATCAGTGAAACTGCATTTGGAAAGCCAATGACAATACAAATTATCTTACTATATTTCCTATTAACTATAGGAAAGCCAATAGCATTAGGAGACCCAGTAACTATATTAGGAAAGCCTTAGGAAAGAGCTAGATTCCTCGTGGACGGGAAGCAAAATTAGAAAACAGTGAAAATTTTTCATGAAGAAAAGGCGTATAAACATCGCTTACATTGTCCCAATTTACTACTATTGCTGACGACTAATTGTAGCACTAAGCTCCCTAAAGCCAGTATGAATTTCCAGTTTTCTCTTCCATCCAACTCTGGTCAGAGCTTCAGTCTTTGCTCTAACTCATAAAATCCCTACTTCCTTTAAATCCTTTCTTATGAGCTGCTTCTACTCCATTTGAAGACCTCCTGCTTTTTCTTAAGCCCTGGCTGGACTCCCAAAACAAATGTTTTTGGTAACATATCATCCTTCCATTAAATAACTGGATGTCAAGTAATACAAGGTTCTGGCTTATCTTCTTCAAATTTGCAAAATAAATTGTTGTCAACTGCTCAAATTTATGAAAACTATCCTTGTTCACATCTTAGCTATTTTTATTTTATTTATTTTAACAAGAGCATTCAATGCCATCCTCCTTCATTTCTTGATATCAAAATGCTCATAGTAATGAGTGATAATTAAGGAGCGGCCTTGTCAATACGAAAATAAACTATAAAAGATAGTTTAAAACAATATGCACATCAAAAGAATCTACTTTTCATACTGATCACAAATAATTGAAATTCACCAAGTTAGTAGTTTGTAAAATTTTAAATGTATACTACAGACATTAATCATACTCTTGATAAGGCACAAGTTAAATTTCAGGCCTAAGTTGTATTTTTAGCATCACTATTTAATTACATCTGGAAAAAAATTGCGTTTAATTAGCTTCTGTGAGACATGAAAGATGTTGTAAGACGTGGCAAAGTTAGTTAAAGATTTTAATTTATAAGTATCTTACTCCATCATGTTATTTACTCTTTGTTCATCTTCAAAGGCTTCACCATAGACTTTTTCACTTTTTGCTAAATTTCTGGGAAAACTTGTAGTAGTTGGCAAATATCCTTTTAATTACGTAGCATTAGTTTTGCTTGTCCTACAATTTCATGCCATTGACCTCTTATGTTCTTCGATTTTTATGTTCTACTAAGACACACAAGGAATTATTCTATTTGGGAGGCAGATGCTTTATAGATGTTTCAATAAGCCCCAGGAAGCTTCAAATTAACCTTTTCTGACCAATAATAATTTACCGTCATAATTCAGAGTAAATGAGAAATCCCAAAAAATCTCAAGTCTAAAATTGTTCCCTCAAAAGTTGAAACACCAATTGCTTTGTATCTTAGGTGCAAAACTAATAATCATGACAGCAAGTGTATATTCAAAAACGATAAACTATACTTATTTTTCTATTGGAACACGCCAGAACTGGTTTCGAGGGGGAGGGAGGCGCGTTGAGCGGTACTGCGGAATCAAAAAGACATAAAGGGGGGGCAAATTATATAGATAAAAATACAGAAAATAGTAAAAATTTTAAATGTAACTTTAGATTCTTTGAAGGCCGTCATTTAGGCCTATGCATAACTTTATTTGACGAAAAAAGAGGATATTGATATTATCTTTGTTACTGCTATTTTATGGAAATAAATGTAACTTGAACTTGATCAATGCAAAAATATATGTCAACATTTGGAGGCCCTTAACTTCCAAAACTTTAGCAAATTTGGCGTTGGGCCACGAGAAGATAAATCGTACGTTCCTTTCAAATATTTTATTGTAGTTAAACAGAAAAAAAACTTTGTCTATAGTAATGAATTTATACAAACAGAAGTTTAATAAAAATTTATATTTCAAGCGAATCTACTTTTTGTACTACCACAAAATATCCAAATTTCTTTAAGTTAAAAGTTTGTATAATTTTAAGCATAAACTATAGATACAGATTGTATATTAAAATTTATACAATGAAAGGCCAATACACTGAAGGTAATGTCATAGCACTTATCAAAGCAGTTTTCCCTTGAAAAATTTGAGTCAAAGAAATGAATTAAGTATGCAGAGTAAAAACATTCAAACACATTGCAAATAGTGAAATGGAAAAGAAAATATTAGGTCACCATTTTTCAATTTACCCATGGAGGATGTCCTTTGGGGCCCAAGTGGCCCCAAAGGGGAAGGGGGAGGAGGGGTAGCGTGTCCATGCTTATATGATGGTCCAAAATTAGATAATTAAAAGCGCTTTAAGACTACCTTTCCTTCAGTGGGGGGTTCTTGAATATAAATATTACTCATTTTTACAGAGTTGTAGGTTGAGTGGTCTCTTCAGATAAATCCTGAAAAAAAGATATAGAATTATCATACACATAAAATCAAACTCTGTCGAAACTTTAATTAAAATGAACAACTATGCCCTGCCAAGGAACAATGCTGAACATACACTGCAAAACTTCATTCTGATATTTTTCACCATTAAGACTACTGGTTATGAAAAGTAAAATGAAAATGATAGTTAACACTTGACAGAATTAACTAAAACTGTTAACCTCTATGGGAGAATATAGCCCTTGTAAATCAGTTCAAGAATTTTAATGCCATTTTTAGCAGATTCCTAACTAAATAAGAATCTCTTCAGATTTCAATAAATCTTGCGATACCATTACTAAAACATCGTCAGAGGTCCAATCTCAATTTCTTAACTGGTTCTTCCAAAATTATAGTTACAAAACTAAGGAGGGAGGAATGGGTTCATAAGGAAAATATTATCTAATAATATAATTTAGTGAAAAAGTAAAAGAAATCAAAAGTTTACAGCCATGCCAAATCCTGACAGAATTGTAATTTATGTAATACTTAACATAACAGGACTATTTGAAGGAAACCCTAAAATATTCTGAAAACTGCTTTAGAACAATCAAAAATACATACTTTTGATATTACTACAGGTGCATTGCTTCACTTTACCCACATGCCTATTTGAAAAACATATAGCCCACTTTATATGATGCAATTAGGCTATATTTTACAATAGTGCTACTCCTCTCGTTGCTCCTTGATTAGCGTTCGCAGTTGTATAATGCTACCATTTACTATTTGTTTTTAAAATACAATGGCAATATAAGTGGGCTGTATATTTATCCATTAGGAAGGGGAGGGTAAAGAGAAGCGCTGCCTTATTAGGAATGAGATAAGTAGATATTTATGGTTGTTTCAAAGTGTTTTTCAGAATTATTTAGAATTACCTTCAAATTTTCCAATTGTCTAATAAGTTACCGGTCCCCATGCAGTTGAACCATATGAAACTGAAACCTTTTAGCTCAAAAATCGTGCAACTTAATTGCTATTTAACTCAATCTCTGTTTAATTGAAACCCCATTCTACTCAAATCTCATTCAATTCATCCCCCATACAACTCAACCATTGTTCAACGAAACCATTGTGTAACTCAAACCTTATTTAATTAAACCCCAATTAGCTCAATACCCCCATTTAAACCAACCCTGTTTGAATCAACCCCATTCATCTCAAGGCTCTCCAAATTATCAATATAACTGGAAAATGAAATCCAGCCTGTTTAGGCAGAAGTGATAAAAGTTGACTCAAATGAAATGGTCTTTACTCATTGGTTGATTCATATGTAGGTGTTTTTTGGGTTCTTTTCATGCCCCTTGAAAGAAAAACTATTCCTCTTTCTAAAAAAAGAATAATTTATCCTTAAATCTAAAATATTTAAAATGTGCAAATACATTGAAATATATTTGCAGCAATAGCAATCAACCTAGTACAGAGAAAACCACAATCCATAGTGGTCAAAAACTTAAAAACATGTCTGAAGTAAAAACTGTCTTGAAGAAAAATTTGCTGCTAACACTGTTGTAAAGAATGATAGCTATTATTTAGACACTTAATAGTAAAAGCTTGCTACGTAAACAAACTTAGGTGAATTTTCAAAAAGAGCTGGAAACGCTGATAAGTCTCCTTTTTTCTCCAGTGCCAATAGGGCCCTAGAACATTATAGAGAGCTGTTTAAGGTCATTTGACAGCTAATACGCATATTCAGGCGCTGTTTATATTTTTGTCATGACAACACCATCATAAAATGCCTCATATCATCAAAATGTGATTTTAGTGTCATTTTTGGAGAGCAGATGCTTTAGACCACTAAAAGTCTACCACTGAAATCTCCATGATCAAAAACCCTTCAAATCACACTTAAAATTCCTCTCTTGAATTTTTTTTCCGATGGAAAATCTGTTTTTTCCCTTTGCAAATGGAAAATAAGTAAAGAAGTTTTGAAAAAACAATCAAGTGAAAAAAAATATATGACAATTTTGAAAGTCGATTATGAGTTAAAATCAGTGTCATAAAAACCGCCAAAAAATTTAAGTAAAAACAAAGAAAGGTACAGATCTACTGTGAATGCTTACTGGTGCCATCTCCTTTATTTTACAACAGTATAGAACACACCCTAGTGGATAATTTGATCTAAAAAACAATGACTTCAACTATATGTTTTGCACTAATACAATTGGCATAAAATGAGAATTTTTGGAAATGTTACAAATTTATTAATTAGAATAGTTTCTTTAATCTTCTGGAAGTATCTAGAGAATCAAAATATTTTTTTACTCTCCAAATAGCAATTTAAAAGAAACAAAACTTTCATTTAAATTAATTTGTAAATAGAAAAGATGAACATTCTTTTCCAAAGAGAGACAATTTAAATATTTGTTTTCATTGTTACAAAGAAGTCATAATTTTCAAAATTATGCAATGGCTGTAAAGCCACAACCACGAGGGACAGAAACAATTTTCTTGTGGTTTATTCTATCCAAGACGAGAAAAAAAAAACACCAAATTTTTCAGAAGTGGTAACCTCAGGAATCATTACCAAGTTCATCTTATGTGGAATGCCCCTAAAAAAGGCTTTTATGTAACTTCAAAAATCAAACTGAAAGAACTTAGTGAAAATGGGTACAAAATCAGTGTTTTCACCTTATTCTTGGCAAAGTCTTTCCTGAGCACTAAATAAAATCTCATAGTTTGCAATAAAACCAAAAGAAGAAACTTTATTGAGCCATGATTTTGGTGATTGATATTTTCCTGAAAGCTTCTTAAAACTTGGAAAAGTTCTGGGATTGGCAAGATGGCTAAATATATACATAGTTTGTTATATAGGGAAAACCCTTGGATCTAAAATCGTAATATTAATTTATAGTTTGGAATTCTGCTGTCTTATAAAAAAAAAACACTAATTTGTAATGTCTTATGACATTGTGTTAATGTCTTATGACATTACAAATTAGTGGTTTTTCACCTTTGTGCCATATCAAATTATTTTAAATACCTAACTTCTTAAATCCCTGTTCAAGGCTTCATTTTCTCTACTTCCCTAAGAAAATACGTTATTTTATTTACTTCAACTATATTCCAAAAAGCTATATTGCTAAAAAAATCTTAGACATTTTATTCATTACATTGTCCATAATATTGTGTTAAACGTTTTTAAAAACCTATTCCTGATTAGAACAAGTGAAATAGCAGGCTTTGACTCTTCAATGCTTCCCTATACTGTCATTATGTATTTTAAATATTTTGTTTCAGCACTGGTTTGTTCAACTCACATCAAATTTTTTAACTGTATTAGAATATAACTAATTCCCTTATTTTCTCTAATTAAAACATTCATTTACTAAACAAAACTAAATAAGTCAAAGCTGATAGTGAAAGTGGAACTACTTTTTCTTTTCTAGATCTTACAAAATGGAATGGTTATAAAAGGGATAATAAGTTTAAATTCAGAATCAACAGAATACTTTCCAATAATAATTGTTTCCTAACATTTAATTCTAATCATCAGTTCCAAGCACAAAAAAAGAAAAAAAAAACAACATATTATGATTTCTCTTGTTGGCCACAAACTGAAGGCTATATTTATTAAAATAATAGAAATCAGAGCAGACATATAAGAAATATATCATGTAGTAGGTAGACATGAATTCATATCATCTATACAAGGTCCAAACCTTTTCAGATCTACATGGATGACATTTCCAATCATATGATTATAATATGCATTTGTTTGCTGATGACACCAAACTTTTCAGCATTGCAAAGGCACAAAACGCCCAATGGAACATATATGATAACTGGTTTGGACTCAAGATTGGTTGTTCCAATACAACACAGCCCAATGCTGTGCATTGTACCTTAAAACAAATTGTTAATTGGCTACCTACTCAATTTACTGTCCCACCATTAAAATAAGAGAGCATCTAGTGAATAAAGAAGAAGAATGGGTTCCACAGCCATTTTAAGGCTGTGGAAAATGGAGTTCCACAGCCATTTTTCCTGTTCAAATTCCATCCTTGACCTGATAAAACAGACCCCAGTATCAAAGAGGTAACATAATTTACAAAACTACATAAAGCTCTGGTGAGACTCCATTTTTATTTTGACACATGCCTTTCATGTCCTTTTTATTGCCAAGTTGTAAGACTCACTCAAAATTTTTAGAGGCAAGGAAATGATTGCATCAAAAGCCTAAAATAAAACTTCATGCAAGGTCTGCTTCAAACAACTTCAGCTACCTGCCCCTGACTAGACACAAACACAGCAATGGTGAATTAAAGTACAAATATAAAGAAGAGACCTGTGTCCTTTTTTCAGCCTCCATCATAGCACCAGTAATCATTACAAAAGAGGGTACTCAAAGAAACTATCAAAGCTACACTCCTGATCAAGAACCCATGGAATGTACTTATCAAAAGAGTAACTAAGCACTCAAACTAATTAAAGGCATCAACTGCCAACCCTCTGTCTTTCCAGTCTTTCAGGTATCACCCTGACAAGGACTAAGAGAGTAGGTATTTCCACTGGTAGTCTAAGAGTGCTAAAGGACTTGAGGAACCAAAATAGATAAAAATAATGTAATTAATCAATGCTCTTTCCAAATATAACAATAACTCCTGTTGCAATTACTCCCCCCCCCTCCCAAATGGAGTTGGATGAAGCTTGCAGCTATACACAAAAACATGCAGCTTCTTCAATTGTCTTGATTTTACACAAAGAGCCACCTATTGATGAAGAACAAGCAGAATATATCTAGTCCAGTAAGGATTACTAGCCTAGGTAGCAACAACAGCAACAACAGCAACCTTATAAGAAAATCGAAATATATTTTCTTGTGAATTATTATCACTTCTAATCAGCAGTTGTACCAAACCAATCTTGCTCAATTCATCCTCAGGGCTATACTGTGGTGTTTATCCTCCCCATAGTATAGTGCAGACGGTTTGATATCATTATATTTTCCCTTCTTGTTTTAGTTTTATTTTTGTGTTTAAAGCTTTTTCCAATAGGCAATGTTTAGAAGTCCTCCAAAAAAAAAAGTCCCCCCAGATCCCAAATCAAATTCCAGTGAAGGTGTCATAGTGAAAGATACCCATCCTGGCTGGTCAAGCACATTATCTCAAAGTTCTAATGATAGCTCCAATTCGGAGAATAGGACAATGATAAGTGTAGGGGCTAATGTAACCATAAATGATGATGATGGGTTTCAAGAGGTCCTCTCTAGAAGCTCTAAAAAAAAGGAAAAAAATCTCCCCAATTAAAAGCATTTCCCCTCTCCCTGCCCAAGATCCTACCTCCAAAAACTTAGGAATTTACCTTAAAATTACTCCCACTACCCCCTTTGAAATAAAAATAATCACTGCAATAAGAATTGCAATTTTTAAATTGCTAAAATCAATGTTCTCTCTTAACATTAACCATGATGGATCTCTGCTAATAGCTGTAGAAGATCAGAAATCAGCAGATACAATAATTAACCTAAAATCCCTTCTGAATACCCCAATTATTGCATCTAATTGGAACCCAAAACAATCACCAACAAAAACAGTAGTTTATAATGTTCCCCCAGAGATATCTACTCAGGAGTTAAAAGAAGGCCTCTCAGATAGGGCTGGAAACACAATCCCAGTTGAGGATGTTACCTAACTTGGAAAACCTAACTCTAATGGCCTAAAAACTAGTAGATCCTTCTTATTCACACTGAAGGATAAAATTGATATCCCAGAAAAATTATTCCTATTTGGGCAAATAAAACCACACAAGGAATACAAACCTAAGCCTATTCAGTGTCAAAAGTGTTTCAAACTGGGACACATGACAAACAAATGCAATGAAATTCTCCAAGAGTGTAGTAATTGTAAATCTTTCCATCCTAAAGAGCTGACAACTTGCAACAACACTCAGCCTACATGCATCAATTGCAAAGGCCCACATGAATCTACAAATAAATCATTATGCCCTGCATACAAGAAAAGAGCTCTAACACTCCAAATATCAACAGAGAAGGCCATCCCATATCCCTTTGCAGCAATAGAAGCAAATGCTGCCCAACAATACCAAATAAAGCCTGTAATGAAACCAACCAAAACCCCCAAATCAAATGCCCCCAATGCATCAAGTACCCCACATAAAACACCATCTTCTAAGCCCCCTAGCTCAAATCCCTATCAGAAGGAATCACCAAGCCAACAAGCCTCCTTGTCCAGTGAGAGGAGGTCAGCCTGGCCCCCTCCCAAGACGAAACAAACCAGAAATACTACCAGGAATCAATCCCTTAACCAACAAACAGGATGCACAACCAAAAATGCAATCCCCAAATATATGCTTATTCATTCTAAACTGTAATGCAGTTCAGGCCATGAACATACATAAACTACAGAAAACAAAAATTATTGCAGAATTGGCAAAAATCTACATTCCAGATGATATGCTCATTCAAGCAAAAAAGATCTTGCTTTACTTTTAACAAAGCTGAACATTGATACTCAGTCATATGAAGAATAAATCAACAACACAACATACATCAATACTCCAATGGAATGTAAGATCACTCACAGAAAATAAGCTAAATGAACTAATATCATTTATGAATAATAATTCCATTAATATTGCTTGCCTCCAGGAAACTCATTTAACCCAAAATCAACAAATTAAGTCTCCGGGATATACTATCCTGAGAAAGGATAGATCTTCAGAGAGAAAAGGAGGTGGGGTAGCTTTATTAATTAATAATAATATAAAATTTTGTGGCATCAATTTTCCAGATTTTGCAAATGATGTTGATGTAATTGGTATCAGTTTTTGGCTGAATAATTTAAAAACCTACATAATAAGCTTTTATAACCCTAATGGCCAAACTACAGATGCCAAGGATTTCTTTAATTATATAAATAATTCTAAAATGTTAAAAAATATCATTATTTGTGGTGATTTCAATGCCCACAGCCTTTTGTGGGGGAATAAACCAGCAATTAAAGCTGGTAAATTCATTGAGCATGTGACTTCAAATAATAATGAATTAGCTGTTGCTACCCCTCCAAACCTGAACACATATTTCAACCCCAAAAGTGGCAGATTCTCCACAATTGACCTACAAATTGTGTCATTAAATTTTTTGAACAAAATTTATATAAATAAAATTGATAGAAATGCATAAGGGGTTTTCAAAATTTGCCATATTCTACCAGACTCCAGAGGCTCAAAATACCATCTCTCACATACCAACGTAAGCGAGGAGATGTATTGATGACATTCAAATTGATCTGCAACCACGATATCATCCCTGACTTATTCCAGTTAGATAGTTTGTCAAGAACAAGAGGGCACCCCCTAAAGCTCTACCGGAAACGCACTAATACCAGGCTGCGAAACAAATTTTTCTCCAACTGTGTGGTTGGCTTATGGAATTCCCTTAGCCAGAATGCAGTCATGTCCCCTAATACTGAAGCCTTCAAGTCAGCTGTTGACAGAGATTGGTGCAGCAAGCCATGGCGCACAGTTTGGGATGCGCCCGATGAGCTGAGCCACCATCATCATTGACCGGCGTCTACAGGATTCGTCCTTATTGCTGGCTAGTGCGATTTAAGGTAATAATTTAAGATAGTCTATGTACTGACCACTTTGCTATAGTTTGCTCCCTAAATGAACCTGCTGAAACTTTATCTCATACTTCCAAATATATCAACACTAAAGCAAATTGGTCTATGTTCCAAAATAAGCTAAATGATGAAATTACAAGTTTCACCCAAAGTTCATGCATTTCTAACACAACAGTTGACACACATGCTGAAGCCTTGACATCTTTACTAATAAATAAAGCTAATCATGCTATCCCCAAGACAACACCTAAGAAAACATTCCCTAAACAAATTCCTAAAGCATGGTGGACAAATGAGTGCCTAAGTAAATGGAGGATAAAAAAGGCAGCTAGGACAGAATTCATAAAAAAACCATCACCTACTACATATTTAAAAAAATTACAAGCAGAATCTAATCTAAATAATATAAATACTGGAATAATTTTGCAAATAATCTCTCCAGAGAAACGCATGAACCAATTATACATAAGGTCATAAGCCACATCTGTGGGAAAAAGACTTCCCCCAACCCACTCCTGTATGAGCTCATACATAATAATACCCATTATGACAATGATACTGGAAAAGCTAACCTATTTGCAACTCTTTTTGTTAATAAGCTAACATCAAATAATCAAAGCAAACTGTCCACAATTCCTATGAACCCAAGTTACCAACCACGCCCAGGATCCGAGTACATAACCAATCCATTTTCAATCCAGGAATTGAATAATGCAATACATCATATTAGGACCAAAACTAGCAGCAGCTATGACAATATACACCCTACATGGATAAAGAATCTCACACCCTCATACAAACAAGAACTGCTAAATTGTTATAATCACGCTTGGGCATCTTCTAGGTTCCCCAATATATGGAAATGTTCGTCCCTCCTACCAATCCTAAAGAAAAATAAACCAAATGATAACCCTGAGTCTTATAGGCCCATAATGATTACACCTGTGATGGGGAAAATAATGGAGAAAATGATCCATCACAGACTCCTCTGGTTTGTTGAAAAAAATAATATGATCCCACACACTCAAACTGGATTCAGGAAACACCATTCCACAACAGATGCTTTCATTTTGCTAACAAATGCAATAAATGAATCTTTCTCAAAAAATAATGTCCTATTGGCAGCTTTCCTAGATTTTGAAGGGGCATATGACAATGTGAACCACCAAATCCTTTTAAATAAACTTGCAAACCCTGGAGTACCCCCTAAGCTAGTATCCTTTATTAAATCCTTCATAGAAGTGCAAAGTTTCATTGTTTGTGTTGGTTCAGCCTCTTCACCCCAAAAGACAATATCCAAAGGCCTACCTCAGGGAGCAGTCCTCAGTTGCCTCCTATTTGCCCTATATCTCTGGGACATGACCCTACCCCACACAATTCTACAATATGCTGATGATCTGGTGCTATGGTCATCTGGCAACACCTTTCAGATAGCACAGTCAAATCTGCAAAAGTCACTTTTCCAGTTTGAAAAATTCTCTCAACATTCAGATTTACCCATTGCACCCACCAAGTCAAAAATAATCCAATTTCACCTGAAGCGAAACCATGTTAATGCAAAACTAACTCTAAATAAAACAACTATTCCAGAAGATAATCATATTAATTACCTAGGTCTCATGCTTGACCAAAAACTTAATTTCCACCTCCACATTTCAAACACAATAAAAAAATGCTATAGAAAAGCAAATATACTAAAAAGACTTCTTTCCACACCCTGGGGTTGTAAGGAGAAAACCTTACTCCAGTTTTATAAATCACATACAAGACCCCCATATTGACTATGGGCTCATCGTCTATGGTGCATGTGCAAAGACCCAGATGCAAAAAAATTGAAACAACACAAAATGATATAATACGTCTCATATTTGGTCTTAGGAAACCCACAAGCACCAAGTTTCTGCTTATGGAGAGTAGATTAACAACAATAAGAGAGAGACGTAGCTTTCTCTTGACAAAACATCTTACAAAAATTGAATCAAATAGCTCACACACATTACATAATTGGTTAAGAAATCCAGCCATGTATAGAGGTATTGCAGATGAGTATGCCAATATTCAAAAGAAGTTCCCTGTACCAGCAAAGTCTATTGCACCTACTTTCCCCCAATCCCCTCCATGGAATTGGTCATTTCCCATAATAAATACTGAATTTTCAAAATGGAATAAAGATTTAACCCCCATTGCTTTTGTCCAGAAAAAATTTGCAGAACTTAATACAATTACCTATAAAAATCACTTCCAAATATTTGTTGATGGGTCAAAAATGAATGAGAAGGTTGCAAGTGGTGTTTTCCTTCCTCACCTGAAAATTGCAATGGGCGAGAGATTATTTAATAATTTATCTATAATGTCTGCTGAGTTAAATGCCATAATCATGGCATTAGAACACCTTAAGCAAAACCAATCTTTGATTGCAAATTTGAATAATATTATCATCTATTCTGACTCTTTATCAAGCCTTGAGTTGCTGGCCTCAGCTCCTTAATATAAGTTGGACATTGACACTTACATTGTCTCAGTATTATTGATAATCTTGCTTCAAGTGGCATAAAGACTTATTTTCAGTACATTCCTAGCCACACTGGCATAAGTGGTAATCATCAGGTTGATGAAATAGCAAAATATGCTATAAATATTGACCAGCCAAGTGGGAGGCCAATCCCAATTAGAGATATTTACCAATTGAGGCTATCAGATATTAATTTTAATAAGATTAATCCTACCCTTTCCCCCTTTCCCAATAAGTATCTTTCTAAAATTTATCATAGAATTTGTTCTGGAACAAATGGACTAAATTTCCTTGAATTCTCATATAAGCTTTCTAATTCAAGTGGTTCAATTCCCCTGTCCCCTCTTTGCAGGCATTGTAATATGAATAATGAAACAATTGACCATTGCCTATTTGAATGTAATATGCTGATGTTTGCACAACATACCTTGCTTTGTAAACTGTGAAAATACTTCAAACACTAAAAATCTCACTATCAATCAAGAGCCTAGCCAACTATACCTGCACACAGAGCACAGAAATCAATATCTATTATCTTATATTTGAACTCCTTGAGTCAAAAGATCTACTGAAAGATATCTGAGAATATCTAATAAATAAGAGACAACCAAGACAGTAGCTCTGTAGCCCACAGAGTGAAGCAAAAAGAAGAGGGCTAAATAGTACCAACTGAATAGCCTGCCTGCTGTGAATTAGAAGAAGAATAGGGCTGGGATGCAATTCTGATGACAGTTATTATTATATTTAGAGAGAGCATTGAATGGGGAATGAAATGGTGTAGGCCTATTTATTCTTATTTTTCCCAGTTGGATATCTGTCTCAATAGAAACTTTGAGTGTCAAGAGTGAAAATTTGGTCAACACATCCTCTACCTTTCCTAAAACTGCACTGTTCTTCTCTTAAAATGTTGTCTACAACATCTTTCAGTCTAGAAAATATCATATTACAAAGTGATTTGCTACCTACAGAGACCAGATTAATGCCTTGCTAATTACTACACTCCCTCTAATCACATTTCTTACAAAGTGGCTTTATTAAGGTTTTCCTAAGACTGTTCGGTACTTCCCCTTTCTCAAAAATCATATTCATAATCTTCAATAACTTATTTCAAACCTCAGAGCCACCATAGTTAAGAAATTCATTTACTACCCTATCAGTACTGGGAGCCTTATTATTTTCCAATCCTTTTAGTACTATTGCTAGCTCTTCCTCACAAAACAAATCTTCCTTCACATCTAAGGTAGACAATAACAAACTTTTTCATATTCCTCTATATCTTTTCTTGCAACTCTACCTTGGTTTAGCAAATTCTCAAAATGTTCTGCCCATTTCTCTTTAACTTTTTGCTTAACAAGATTATGGCACTGGTTAATTACCTGGTAAATTTTCTAGGTGGCACTATAATTTAGCTAGGATGAAAGTGAAAACATCATTTGAGGCTTTTTATATGCTCTTTCATAGTTCATATAGAATACCTTTGGGGCCCCTTTAAAGGCTCAATTTGCAACAGAAGCAATTATTGTACTATGAAAGAGCATAAAAAAGGCATCAAATGATGTTTTCACTTTCATAAATTATATGACCCACTGCAAATTTACCATAAGCTTTACAACCCCCCCCCCCCCTAATGTGCAAATATATACCCTGAGTCATTGACAACAAAGTTTCAAAAGCACAAAATTCAATACTATTTTTGTTGATGGCAATTGAAAAAATGAAATGGTAGGAAAATGGTTTGAATTGAAAATCAAGTATTTTGTAGGTTAGGTTATAACTTTGTTGTGTGGTTACAAAAATGAAATACCTTTGGGCCCCTTTTAAGGGCTAAATATGCAATTTGCAACAGTATGAATTTAGAATAGTGGCTTTTGATATGGAGACATATTAAGAAAACAATTCTTACTTTAAAATTTGTATAATGATCCTAGTTAACATATTATTCAAGGGGAGAACCTTTATCATCAAGTCTTACCTTAAATTACCTTAAATCACAGCTTGGAGTGAAATAAGGACTTTCGATCCTGTTGAATCACTCCTTATGATGACTGTTGTAGTTGGTTAAGTTCTGGTGGAAGATTCTGGTGCTTCCCAGTCAAACTTCCATGGTGTATCTTTCCACTCAGCATCCAGATGGCGTTTGAAAGCATCTGTTGATTCAGCAGCAACAGTGTCCTCCTTGAGGTTATTCCAGAGGTTCTCAATCCGATTCGAGAAGAAATTGCATCTTGCTCCAGTTGTAGCGTGATGTTTGCGGATTTGTCTAAGGTGTCCTTGTGTTTTGTGGGAGGTGTCGATCTCCAGGATCTCATTTTCTCGATTGGTTGAGAGGAGTTTGTGCGCCTGGATCATGTCTCCATGTTTCCGTCTGTATACTAAGGAGGGGAGGTTGAGTTCCTTCAGCCGTTCACTGTATGTCTTGTTTTCAATGCCGACAATCATCTTAGTGGCCCTTTGTTGGATTTGCTCAAGAACTGCCTTGTCCTTTTTGAATCAAGGGGTGGCCAGTATCGTCCCCACCTCCAGTCTAGGTCTTACTAATCCTTTGTAGAGTTTGGTGATTACGTGTTTACTCCTACTGGTGATGCTGTGTTTGATGATGCCTAGGGCTCTACTAGCATTGGCTGAGATTTTTTGTGAGTGGGAGCTGAATTTCAACTGGGAGTCAACAATGACGCCAAGGTCACTTTCCTCCTGGACAGGCTCAATTGTGTGGTGACTTCCAGAATTTTGGGTCATGAGGTACTGATGTTTGGGGTTTTTGTGTCCGAAGTGTATGACCTTGCATTTTTCTGCGTTGAATTCCAGCAGCCATCTTTTGACCCAGGAGCACATGTGGTTGAGATCAGTTTGGATGGAAGAAGAGGTGTTGGCAGGACCTATGAGTTTCGAATCATCCGCATATAGGGTGGTTTTGTTGCTGGTGATGAGGGGTAGCTCATTTATGTAGATGTTAAACAGGGTGGGGCCCAGGACGCTGCCCTGGGGAACCCCACTAGTGACTTTGATTTTGTCAGAAAGGACATGGCTATTTGGTCCAGTTATCACTTTCACTTGCTGTGTTCTGTCCCTCAGAAAGTCCTCTGTCCAACTGACCACTTGTGGACTAACAGATAGAGTAAGTAGCCTGTGAATGAGGTATCAGTGACAAACCTTGTCAA
This sequence comes from Artemia sp. Kazakhstan ARC1039, assembly GCA_029168905.1. NCBI lineage: Eukaryota > Metazoa > Arthropoda > Branchiopoda > Anostraca > Artemiidae > Artemia > Artemia sp. Kazakhstan ARC1039. The sequence goes on along the minus strand of JAQQPU010000042.1, from coordinate 17,034 downwards.
ATGCTTTGGCTAGGTCTAACAATATTATATCCACAGGTAATCCTCTCTCTAGTAGGTCAGTTACAAGACTATATAACTCAAGAAGGTTTGTGTCCACCAATCTCTTTGAGCAAAAACCATGCTGACTACTGCTGATAAGTGAGTTGGCCTCAAGATGGTTAATGATACGCTTGTTTATGATTCTCTCCATGACCTTGCATGCCACACATGTAAGGCTGATAGGTCTGTAGTTTGCTGCAGAAGTTTTGCTACCCTTCTTGTGAATTGGGATGACTATTCCCTTCTTCCAGTCCCTAGGAAGCTTTCCTTGTGCAAGCGACAGATTGAATAGTTTTACCAGTGGGGCTGATATTGCAGGGCTTAATTCCTTCATCAGTTGTGGGGTGAGACCATCAGGTCCCGTCGATTTATTGGGATCGAGGTCCTTGAGCTGTTTGGTTACTTCTTTGATTGTGACTGGTGAGTGTACCATTGGGAAGGAAGTGTGAGCCTGTTCTGCTGGTGTTCTTTCCTCTTTTTTCTTTCTTTTTCAAACTTTAAAGAAAAAATTACAATTTTTGCCATGCTCTCAACAAATGTGCAAATCTTTTGAAATTGCTGCTATAAATTGTTAAGAGTTCTTGCTGTATAGATAGCATTCATCCTGGTCATTGTTAATTCTGTTTTTTTTTAATGATAGATAAAGCAGTGGCAAAAATACAAAATATTACTATAAATATACAAAGTATATACCCCCACCCCCCTAATGTGCAAAAATAAATTTCACCCCTACCCCATTGATGTCCAAATACCCTGTTTTGGATATATTTAGGGGTTGGGGTACAGTCCATTTGGTTAGGTTCAGAATGCAAATTTTGTTATAGCCTATATTAACATGTCTCCTTATCAGAAGCCACAATTCTAAATTTAAATTGAATTTGCAACAAAAGCAATCATTATATTATGAAAGAGCATAAAAAAGGCATCAAATGATGTTTTCACTTTCATCCTAGGCCTAGCTAGCTAGGCCTAGCATCCTAAGCCTAGTGCAACCTAGAAATTTTACCAATTACCTTATTTTAGATAAAAAAAATTGATAGTTTGATCAAAAATTAAAATAAATTAATTTATAAATTTAACTCTAAATATTTCAAAGCTTCACTTTGCTCTATTCAGTTCTGATGTTTTGGAAAAATGAACCCTAGCCTATTCCTCAACTTAAATGATGAAAAGGCACTGTAATTTCTACAATATCGTCCTTACCGTGGTATAAATCTAGCTTGGTAGCAATATAGGCTGGGCCTATCCTAGGTTTTAGTACCCCTAATTTACAATGTATCTTGGGGCTATGAAGATTTAATCTTTCTTCTTCTTATCATCAAAGAAGAAGAATTTCTATCATCATCAAAGAATTTCTTCTTTAATCACGCAAACATTTTTTGTATTTTATGCTTTATTGCCACGGTTGCCACTCAGCCGGATTTTTTGGTGCCACTATGGGTGGCAAAATAATGTCAATTTTGTATAAAAAGTGTCATTTTTCTAAAATTTGCCGCTCGCGTCGCTCGCGCTCATATCAACAGGCTTTTTAAATTGAAAATATTGTCCAATCCACTTGGGATCACTCCGCATCTTTAAATTCTACAATCTCCAACATGAAATGTCGGATCTGATGCCATCTACCAACTATAAAAAGAAATTTTGATTTTACTTAGTCGGTGCTGATTTCCGGCTTTGCGTAGCACTTGCACTCTTGTCAACTTTCCAGTCCCCACCTCCTAAAAACCCGTTAAAATGCAAATGGTACTTACTGTATGAAATGGGAACTTGTCCCACCTAATACTTTTTTCTCTTTTTTTCTGAGCGTTTTTTTCATAGAGTTAAAAAGGAACGGAAACGAAAAGAGGAAAAACCATTAGTTTTTTTTCTTTCGAGAAAACGAAAAAAAGGGACAGCAATATTCGTCTACATTGAGAGTTTTTCATCCAGTTTTTCCGTAAAATAGACTATCTGGATTATTGCAGTGCATTCAGGTTCTTGAAACTTTTCTTTTCTCTGAAAATGTTGAAGCGAGTGCCACGAACATAAATCTTAGCTTTTGATGACCCCATGAAACACTTAACTAATAGTAGTTCAGACACTAACTCTTTCAAATAATTTATTTGGCAAAACTAGCGGAAAAACAATAAGACATCTATGTTATTTAATCTGTTTATCACATCCTGAATAAAATAAGTTTCACGAGATCTCTCGCCACTCCCAGTAAATTTTCTTTACGATGTCTCCAGGGACTAGGACATAGGAAACGATCAACTAGTATTTTAAGTATCAATATGAAAGCACCTTTATAATAAAAACGAGAATTTAGAGCATCAGAACATTTGCAATCAAAATTTAGTGGGAATGAAATAACTAAAATGAGGAAATGCGTCCAAATTCAATTTATATAAGTAAGAAAAAAAAATTTAAGTAAGAAAAAAAAGTGAAATTCTATTGTGATTTTGCTAATGATTACATAGGATTTAAGATAATGGAAGTTTTGGTATCAATTTTGTGTTTAGTATGATGGTTATGTATAAATATTCATTTGTCCATTGCTAAGAGTTCAAAGAAAAAATATGAACGAATATGTTAGAGCACGTTTTTGCGTCACAGGCCCAGTCACTGAAAACGTCACCAAATATTCTTGTGGGACACCAGTGAGCTCAGTGGATGTTTTTGCGTTGCTGAGTAGTTGTGTGATGTCACCAGTGAGCTTTTAAGTCACTGGGCTTCAAGAGCTCCAGTCACGGAAATCGATGACAAGACACGTAAAGTTAATCAGTCACTGGCCCCGTGACTGATTAACATAGTAACAGCTATTAATATAGTGTTGTAAAAATACAATCTTAGCTTTTCTTGCTCTTTTCTTCTTTGAATTTTAGTCAACCCTGAACTAATAAAACCTAAAAATTGAATTCGGACCCACTCAAGAATTGCAAACTGCTTGACTGACTTATCGTCTGTGAGCCTACAAATTATTGCAACAACATAAATAGTTGAACTAAACAACTGAAAACAATTGAAGGCTTCTCCACCCCATTGCAGTTAAATGTCTGTCTCTTTCCTCTTCATTACCAAGTATTTTGCATCGAAGATCACTGGGTGATCTTCGCTTATCAGTGATAAGAATAAAAATATAAAAATTTCTTATACACAGATAGAGACAAACACGTTTACGTCTTTCACCGCACAGAAATATTCTTGCATTCAATAATTGCCACTCGTGGAGTTAAGATGAGAATCTTTTTTGTAAAATAGTGCTACTTAGCAAGAAAAAGTGCCACTTTTGCTAAAAAGTGTCCTAATAGTGTCAGGTGTCCCAAAAAGTACCATTTAAAAAAAAGTATCAAAAGTGACATGGATGAGACGAATTTTTTTGACTAGAACATTTTTGAGTTGAAGATGAGTAATGTTATTCATTAGGATGGAATATGTGTGACTTGTGATCTTCTAAGTGGTTGAAGCCATTGAAACCACTGCAATACATATATTGTATTAATGGTGTTCTCTAATGTTGGAATACATTTTAGGCCTATACATGTTTTGAAATACATTGGAACATCGTAGCCTACATACATGCAAAAAGAAATATATTGAAAATACAAATTGAAAAAATTAAGTTCCTACTAGCCTGTAGGCTAGTTCAAAAAAGTATCAAAAGTGGCACTAAAGTTTCACCCTGCTGAATTTTTAAAAATATAGATAGCATTTTAGTGTTTTGACATCTTATTCTTGGCTGGAACAACTAGTTTTTCAAACAGTTCGTGGTAACGAACTGTAAGTAAGGAGTGACCTAGCTCAATAGTAACCGAAACTCTAAAAACACGAATTCTGATACCCATAGATACATCAATAGAATAATATTTTTATGCTGATTTCAAATATATAAGTTTCATTAAATTTAGTGTTACACATCAAAAGTTGCCTTATTTGGGAAAATTTGCCTTATTTTCGCAAAAAAAGGAGGAAACACCCCCAAAAATTCATAGAACTTTAATGTAAATCACACCATCGGATTCAGCGTATCAGAAAACCCTACTGCGGAAGTTTCAAGCTCCTATCTGCAAAAATGTGGAATTTTGTATTTTTTGTCAGAAGAAAGATCACAGATGCGTGTTTATTTATTTATTTTTTTCCCAGGGGTGATCGTATCGATCCAATAGTCCTATTATATCGTAAGAGGGCTCATTTGAACGGAAATTAAAAGTTCTAGTTCCCTTTTTAAGTGACCAAAAAATTGTAGGGCAACTTGGCCCCCTCCCATGCTCATTTTTTCCCCAAAGTCACCCAATCAAAATTTTGAGATAGCCATTTTGTTCAACATAGTCGAAAATCTAATAAATATGTATTTGAAAATGACTTGATCCCCCACAGCTCCCGGGGGAAGGGCTGGAACTTATGAACTTTGCCCATTGTTTACATATACGAGTATTGGTTAATGGGAAGTATAAAGAAGTTTCAGGAGGGATTTTTTTTATGATGGGGAAGGGGGTTGTCGGAGGAGGGGGTAACGGGGGAGGATCCTACCATAGAGGATGTTTCCTTAGGGGAAGAGACATTTCTATGAAGGAGGCGCCGGATTTCCCAGCATTATTTGAAAAACGATCAGAAATTAAATAAAAAAACTAGTTTTTTCAACTGAAAGTAAAGAGCAACATTAAAACTTAAAAAAAACAGAAATTATTACGTATATTAGGGGGTTCACCCCCTAGTCAATACCTCGCCCTTTTCGCTGAAGTTTTTTTTAGTACTTTCAAAAGAGCTATCTATTCTAATTAACCGGCCTTTGTGATTCAGGGGTTTGTGATTCGTACAAAATCCGAACTTTAGCGTAAAGAGCGAGGTATTGACTAGGGAGCGAACTTCCTAATATACGTAATAAAAACATACGAATATAGAAATTCGTTACGCAAGTTAATTCGTAAGTTACGTCTGAACAAAGTTTCGAGAGAGCCAATTAGCCAAAAAAGGAAAATTACTATGCGAATTTCGTTTTAATTATTCATGTACGGTGAGCCAAAATCAAAGCTGCATTAATTCAAAAAAGTTCAGAAATTAACTAAAAAAACAAGTTTTTCCAACTGAAAGTAAGGAGCGACATTAAAACTTAAAATGAACTGAAATTATTCCGTATATGAAAGGGGCTGTCCCCTCCTCAACGCCTCGCTCTTTACACTAAAGTTTTTATTGTTTTAAAAAACAAAGTTGTGAGACAGTCAAACCTTAGCGTAAAAAGCGAGGCGTTGAGGAGGGGACAGCCCCTTTCATATACGGAATAATTTCTGTTCGTTTTAAGTTTTAATGTCGTTCCTTACTTTCAGTTAAAAAAACTTTTTAGTTTTTTTTAGTTAATTTTGGAGCATAAATGGCTTGATTTTACACGATTTGTCAAATTCCATGCTTTTTTTCAACCAGTCTAGGCATCAAAACGTTTTATTGGCTGGGTTAGAATATTTCTACTGAGCCGTTAAAAAACGAATTCGTTATAGCCTTGGCTAAAGGGCTAGGCACACGTAGCTGATTTCGGGAACCGATTTCAGCATCATTGGACAAACCATAGCGGTAAGAAAAATTGGTCGAAAGAAAAATCTATTGAGCAAAATTTTCAAAACAAAAAATCATGGGCACAAATAGTCAACTGAAGTTTATTAATAGTTGCTTGATTGATCTCAGCTTAGTTTTCAGTTTATTTCTCAGCTCAGTAGTGGGGTCTTTCACCACAGATACCTCTGGCTGACTATTTATTTGTATCCTTATTTTTATTGTGATAATCATGATGAAAATCAGCGCTGATTTTGTATTTCGGTGCCGAAAACTAGAAAATTTTTTAAGCTAAAATTGATGCCAATTTTTTTTTTTAAATCGGCGCTGATTTGGAAATCAGTTCCCAAATCAGCTACGTGTGCCCAGCCCTTAGTACTGGCCAGCCATTTTATTTATTTTTTTTTCGGCTTCCAGAACTTCATTTTGTATATACCTGCCTATGCTGTTTATCTATACCATAACCATGCTAGTTTGCGTGCTTAACGGTTGTAATAAATCGTTTCTGTGGGAATATTTTTGCGATTTCCCTGCACTCATTTAACCGTTACACATGAATAAAAACAGGGTTAGTGTTATTCAAAGGCTACTAAACTAAAATTTTTACTTTAAATATCAGATATATAAATATATATTTATCGAATACTTATTTGATAAGTATATATTTATATACCTTATAATTTGTATCAAAACGTGTTATGTATGCTGTCGAAACATACTATTATTGGAAGAAGCGTAGTGTCAGTTAATCACAAGAAACTCTTTTAGACCAACTCAGGATCTTTTACTGAGATATTTTTAGTACTTAAGTCATTCTCTAGAGACCTGAATGGCAATAGGATCAACTCAAACTTTGTTTGTTTTGCCCTAAACTGAGAGTATATATCCAAGTGAAGGCTATACCCTATCAAACATATCTTATAATGGTGATAGACAATTCATATTCAAGGCTTATAAGCATAAATGATCCCTCACCTATCTCTTCAATAAGAAAAGTTGCATTTACAAACAGTCTATCCCAACTCCTACAGAAAATTGGACGTTGCTTCTTTTCATAAAAATACCTGCATCATATCATAGACAATATGACATTTTTACGGTATAAAGGTTTTTACGGTATGTAATACAATCAATCTCTCAAAGGAATTCCATTTGTGGTTGGTTGTTGTAAGTGTTGAAATCCTTTTAAGCGCGTAAAATATAATTTAAAAAACAGTTTTTGCTTTATTATTGTAGTATTGGCAAGAGTTTGCAACTATAGTGTAGACTACGGGCAAAGTTTAATTAATCGAACAGTTTTAGGCAATTTTCTAAATTTAGAAAAATAACGAGTGTCTCTTTTGTGCTGTTGTTTCGTATTTTAATGCGTCTTATCACTTTCATTGAAATTGTATAATTCGAATATATGCAAAGAAAACAATTTTTCTTTATTTTTTTTTGTCAAGTAGTTTTCTTGATAAATTTCGAATACATTTTTTTTTTCATAAGCAGACGTATTTCTCTCAAAGCTTTGCATTAATTTCATAGGGATTTTCTTAGTTTGAGCTCTAAAAAATAGGATGAGAACTATCCACCGATTTTGGTTGCAATGCCACGCAGGGTGCAAATAGTGCTAACCATAAATACCTACGAGTTCCATTGCATCGCCATATAATGATTTTTTTTGGTACAACTATATTCTGGTTTCTGTTTTTACCATTAAGGGCTGGGCAAACGTAGCTGATTTCGGGAACTGATTTCCAAAAAAGTGCCGATTTTAAAAGAAATCTGCGTCGATTTGAGCTTGAAAAATTTTCTAGTTTTCGGCGCCGATTTACAAATCAGCGCTGGTTTTCATAATGATCATCACAAAAAATTAGGGATACCAATAAATAGTCAGCCAGAGGTATCTGCGGTGAAAGATCCCACTACTGAGCTGAGAACTAAACTGAGAACTAAGCTGAGATCAATCAAGCAACTATTAGTATACTCCAGTTGACTATTTGTGTCCATGATTTTTTGTTTTGAAAATTTTGCGCAATAAATTTTTATTTCAACAAATTTTTCTTACCGCTATCGTTTGTCCACTGATGCTGAAATCAGTTCCCGAAATCAGCTACGTATGCCTAGCCCTTTAGATCTATTTAACTATTGCAAAATACATCCAAAACAAGAGTCCGAAGAAACGGTATATTTGATTTGATCACGAAACAAATCTGTATAAAAAACCTTAAACAGCTGTTTTTAAGCAAACCTCAGGTGGTTTGATCCCGTGGTGAGTTGTTAGTAGTAGTAGTAGTAGACCATATATTAATTTACATTACACACAAATCTGAAACGAATTAAAACTTGTGTAATGCATGGCAGATGACAAATTTCATCATGAATGGGGAGCAAACCAAGAGTCTCGAAACCCTAAGAAAGTATATTAAGATTATAACAATACAATACCTTTTGCATCATAGCCATCATAAAGATGAATTCTTTTCTAGGTAAAAACTGAATCCCAATTGATATAGCCAAAAACTCTAACATTACTAAACTTCAACTATAATCAAATTACATTGAGTGACCAGAAATTATTTAGATTTTTCAATGAAAAAGTTAACATGATTGGCTATATAAATATTGTATCATTTTTCCCAAATAAAAGCTCCGAATAGCATGTTTTTTGTGCCCATAAATAAATTATGTGCGGTGATCACTTAGAAAGGTGTTCCTTCGTGTTTATAATTTTTGAAGTGTTCGAATGCATAATGGTTACAAAACAAATAATTTCTTGTTATACGAGGAACGGGCTAAATGGGCCAGCTTCTATAATTATACATGACTAACGTACTTACCTAAAAGAACCTTTTTTAGAGAACGAAGCTTGAGTATATCAATGCGAGGGCTATGAGTGGGAGCGCTTTTCTCGAAAAAATTGATGCCCCCTTACAAATATTTTTAAAAACAACTTTAAAGTTAAGTTGTAAAAATTATGGTAAATTTTTTTCTCAAAGAGAGCGGGCATGCTGCTACTGTTTTACGAGTCTGACAAAAATTTCGGGGAGGGGGTTCAAAACTGGTACCTACCTATTCCACGATACGGCCCTTGGACGTAAGAAACTTATCGTTCAATTAAAGTACTTCTTAGTACGTTATGTGGAACGATATATGGCAATCTGTTATCCTTCATCAGCAAAATATGTTCTAGACATCTCAACCTTGATCTTATTATAGCCCTAGAAAGTGGGATAGAACCCTACTTTCCTTCAACATATTGTTTGGTATACTGTCATTCAAATGGGAACCTAGAACTAGCGTAGATGATTCCTCTGGAAAACCCACAAACCCTCCGCCGTCTTCCATAGCGCCCACATTACAGAACCATGTTGTCTATATTTTTCTCTCAAATATTCTAGTTTTGGCTCTCAGTCTTGACTTATCTTCCCATTCTTCTACACATTTTTCAATTGCGAAAAAACACTCTAGACATAGCTATTTTGCTTTTCACATCTTTACAGCATCCATCATCTTTACTGCTAACTACTTTCACAAAGATTAAACTATTACAGAAAATTTGTCACTGAAGCAAATCGCCTTTCTGCATACATCTTGGTAAAGTGAAAATTTCCGCTTTTTCTAATGCGGTATAATAATCCCGTTTTTCTGCCAATTTTGTGCGTTTCTTAGAAATATCCCTCTCCCCATTTTGGATGTTGCCGCGCCACTATCATTTGGATTTTAATAAAATTTTATTTATTACTTTGCTCAGTTAATTTAGTTTACTTAGTTTTATTGCACCTTTTAAGAAATTTTACACAAAAATTAACTTATAGCCTAAGAGTTTATTGGCCTACTAGCTACAAATCTAAGCATAATTTTGAAATATAGACATCTAAATCAAGATAAGTCAAGAACGTGTTCCAGGAATAGTAATTATTTCTGTAGGATATCTCCATAGTTTAATAAACCTGCCACAGGGATTGCTTGGGTATCCTAAAACTACAAACTCTATTAACAGTTACTACATTACAGTGGCTATGAAATCTCCTACTGACAAGGAAGGCTGAAGTGCGAGTTGCTCTTTAGTAATGATTTGTAAGATCATTAAATTTGTTTCTTTTCCAATTTTATTCATTGTTTGATAACTTTTCGGCCAAGAGCCAACGATGGATTCCTGTTTTGTATTAATTTAATAGAAAGCTAATTTAAAATGCAGCCTACCTTTTGACCTAATTCAATTTTATGTTTTGACAAATAGGTACCAAAAACGGTTCAGCAAATATTATATGCACGCAAGAGGCAAATTGCATAACCTACAGCCCATGCCCCGAGGGCTGTGGGGGTGGATAGTCCGAAAGACATAGTTACTGAACTTTTCAGTTATGCTGAACAAAATGACTATTTCTCAAAATTTTGATTGAATGCTTTTGCGGAGTTGATTGGTTTGGGAGGGTAGAGGGGGACGGGGATCCCTTCCAATTATTTTTGACTTTTAAAAAGGGTACTTAGAAAAGGAACTAGAACTTTCAATTTCAAATCGAATAAACCCCCTTCATAGTTTATACGACCAACCCTCGATAAAAAAACCTCTAATATGTTAACATTGGGCAGCTTGTATAAGTTACGGTCCTTGCCCCGGGGATGGGGGGATTTACCAACCCTTGAGTTATTTGACTTTCGGACTTTTTTGAACAAAATGACTATCCCAAATTTTATCGGATGTATTTGGAGAAAAAAGTGCATGAGAGGGGATGGGTGGGGGGAGTTTACCCTCCAATCACTTTTAACTCTTAAAAAGAACACTAGAGCTTTTGATTTAAAATAGAACGAACCCCCTACAAAGTTTAAACGGTCACCCTTTCAATAAAAATCTTATGTGTTAACAATAGGAAACTAGCATAACTGATAGCCCTTGCCCAGAGAGCCGGAAGACCTACCAAACTTGGAACTATAGTTATTTGACCTACGGACTATTTTGATTAAAACGGCTATCTCAAAATTTTAATAAGAAGTATCTGGGAGAAAGAGGTGAGGGGGGGGAGGGCTGGTTGCCCTCCGATCAATGTGGGCTCTTAGAAAAGGAACTAGAACTTTCAATTTTAAATCGGAAAAGCCTCTTCCGAAGTGTATACAACAACCCCTTACATAAAAACCTTATATGTTAACAATGAGCAACTTGCATAACTTACAGCCCCTGCCCTTGGGGATCTGGGGGGTTTTGTCAACCCAAGAAGCATAGTTATTTGGCCTTTGAACTATTTTGAACAAAATACTGCCCCACATTTTTTATCGGATGCATTAGGGGATAAAAGCAACTGTGGGGGCTAGTTGCCCTTCGATTGGTTTTGAATCTTTAAAAGTACCCCGGAACATCTGATTTCCAATCGAATAAGCTCCTTCCGAAGTTGGTATGACTACCCATTCCATAAAAATCTTATATATCCCTGGGGCGTAACTTACAACCCTTGCCCATGGACTCTGGGGGTTGTGCCAACGCTTGAGGAATTCTTATATGTTATTTGAACTTCGGACTATTTTGAACAAAATGGCTATTTTAAAATTTCGATCGGATGCAATTAGAGGAAAGAGGGCGTGGGGGGGGGTAGTTTTGCTCTAATTGCTCTTGACTCTTAAAAGGAATCTATAACTTTCAGTTTAAAATCAAATGTCTCCAAAGTTTATACGACCATCCCTTCCATAAACACCTTATATGCCCCAAGGGTATAACTTGCGGTCCGAAGGTGTTTGCTCAGGATCATCTACAAAGAGAACAAATTTCCATACTCCTTCCTCCTTAAATCCGCACGTATTACCACGTTAAAAGAAAGGAGAGAACAAATTTTGTTTGGGTTTTGCTAAATCTGCAATATCTGATCATCGTACTGAGGACATCTTTCCCGATTTACGCGACCCCATTAGATCCGCTCCCCCGCTTAGCTTCCTTGGCGATCCCAACGTATTCGCCTATCCATACCATTAATGAGAGGTTCCGGAAAAGTTTTATCCCCTCTATTCTGGAGCGCCTAAATAATTCCTGAACTATATCCTGCACCAAATGAACTCCTCCGTCCCTTATTTTAGTTGTTGGTGTATGCTCACAATAATCATGCGTCATTTTTTTCTCTTTTTCTTTGGTCACTTTTATTTTGTCCTTTAGTGATATTTATTTATGCTATATTTCATTTTTGATCTTTAATTTTAAACCCTTTGACCTTTAATTGTAAATTTTTTTTGACAGTTAATTTGACTTGATTTTAAGCGTTTTTTTATTTTACGGTATTTGCCTTTGAATACGAATTTCAGCAATGTTTTTCTTCTTGCCTGTGATTTTGTTTTATCCCCCACCCTTTCTGTTTCTGTTTTTACTATTATTCACACAAAGTTCATTTTAGTTCTTGGGCTTGGAATTTTTTTTGTGTTACATTTTTATTGACCATTTTTATGCTTGATTTGTGTTTTTTCTTGCTGTATTATTTGTTCCTTTGTTTTGCTTTTTCTGTTCTTTTAGACATATGAAGTGAATTCGGCTCTATTAGAGATTGTGGTAGCCTTTTGAAAATAAATATTATCTTATCTTATCTTCAAATTATTTTGAAAAATAGCTACGTCAAAATTTCGATCGGATGCATTTGGAGAAAAGAGGGTGCGGGGGCTAGTTGCCCTCCCATCAATTTTGACTCTGAAAAAAGGTACTAGAACTTCTGATCTCCAATTAAATGAGCCCCTTCTGAATTTTATAGGACCACACCTTCCATAAAAACCTTATATGTTAATAAGGGACAACTAGCATAACTTATAACCCTTGTCCTGAGGGCTCTGGGTTGTTGACATCCTCAAAGACATAATTACTGGACCTTTAAACAATGTTGAACAAAATGGCTATCACGAAACTTTGATTGGGCGTGTTAGGGGAAATGATAGAGATGGAAGGGGGATGGTTGTCCTCCTATAACTTTTAACTCTTTAAAGGGGTTCTAGAACATTAAATTTCCATTCAAATGAGCTTCTTCCAAAGTTTTGATGATGAATTGCATAACTCATAGTTACTGGACCTTTCAACCATACTGAACAAAATAGCTTTCTCAAAATTTTGATTATATGTGTTCTGGGAAGCGATTGGCACGGGGGTGGGGTGACTAGTTGGCCTCTAATTACTTTGACTCGTAAAAAGGGCACTAGAGCTTTCAATTTTCAATCGAGTGAGTGAGTACCTTTCGAAGTTTCTACGATAGCTACTTCTATACGAAGTGCCTTGGTCAGAAAAAAAAGCAAAGAAATAAATAATACATTGTCCACTTCGCTCTTTACTTAGGCAGCGCTTTGCACTGCCTATGATTTCTAAGCAGAACAAACACCGTAGTAAAGAGCACGATCACTTACAGAAGTTAATTCTCTGAGGCATGATGTGATAGAAAGCTTATTCCCCACTTAGCTTGGTTGAGGCCAAATGACCCCTTTCGAAAGATGTCCTTCCGATTGGAAATCAGGGTCATCCTTCCTTCTCTTTTTACTGAGAACGAATTAGGCTCAGACTTCCTAAAGAAAAAAATATACCAGGTAACTATAAAGAAATAACAAAAAAATTAGAAAACTAGGGAATTAAAATTTATTTTGGATCAAGTTTGATTGAGGGGTGACAAAATCTTTCTGGTTATTGTTCAATTTATATATGCTTGAGGCATCCCTCTTCCGCACACTGAGCTTGTATCAGACCCCGATTTTTAAAAGACAGAGTTAAATTGTTGACGCGTGTTCCTAAATCAAGAATCTTACGGACAAAAGGGGGTCAAAGATATGAATTAGTGCGAAATATGATAAGCAAATCAGAAAATTTTCAAGATGAAACTGGAGGATCATGTTCAAGAAGTGAATGGTTTCTAAAGCGACAATAGTCGACATCTATGAGTATTATCAGACTCTTAGTCTCGTGCCTTTCTTTGTTCTTAAGATACCCGGGTTAGATAAGAAAGTTTTCAAGTAAAAAACAATAGGTATAAGTTTCTTGCTGTGTGGCCGAACTTTGGAAAAAAAGCTTTTAAAGGGTTATAATAGATATAGCATAGACACTAGATATCCAATTTACTTCTAAGAGAGGGATCTTTACATTTAAGATAATAATTTGATTTTGTTTGCAGGGAGTGAAAAAACTGTTTTAAAATGAGATGGTTGTGTAAAATAGTTACAATAAATACCAAGGTGCAGCTATTGAGATGAATATGTAATATTTACAAATCTTCAATATAATGCTAATGAACATCTAACATCATAGTCGGCTAACTATTTCCAAGATACACAACTCCCTTTCATGCTAGATTCACAATGATGTTTCATACGATTTCCAAATCTTTCTGTCACTGTTTGAGACTTTGTTAACTGTGGCTATTCACGCATAGGTCTCAGTTTCAAGCAATCCTTTGACTATGACAAAAAGTTCAAGTATAAATTGATACTCTTAAATACATGCGTATTTACCAGGGAAGTTATGTCGAAGGAGATTCATAATACGGAAGGCTCAAAATCGAAAAAGGTAAATTGCATAAAATACTGAAAATTCTCCGCACAATCATGAGGATCAGAACCTAGTTTGAAGGCCTCATCTTCTCCCTACGCGCGTAAATGTTGTTACTAATTTCCTAAAGAATCCAAGTAATAGTTAGCATTTAGAATAATCCAAGAATAAGCAATTCTCTCAAGAGTGATATACCGCCAGAGAAGTATTTCTTAGTTTCACATTTTTTTTCTAAGGCAACCGATTAGTAGTAAGTTACTCTCTAGCCTTTTGTCTTTCCTTGATAGCCCCATTTCGAGACAGAACCTAATTTGTGCGGTAAGCTTTGATTCATAATCACTAATTTCTGGAAAAATTCTATTCATTCCATAAGGACTATTAGGACCTGAAATTGAAAATGTCATGTAGGCCCAATAGTCATATCATGAGCCTATTAGCACTCCATTCCGTGGTCACGAAGAAGCGATTAGTAGTGTGATGTTTTTCTATTTCCCCTAGTTGGTAAACAGAGACAGAAACCGGTATATGATATTATTTTTACGCCTGCTGTGTCCTTTTCTCTAAAAAGATTACTTGTCCCAGTGAGATAAATTAGGACAATCATCAACTTCTTCTTAATAGGGAACTAAGTACAAACCAGACATTAATTAATACATGAAAAATGGATTACATTGCCTTCCTGAAGAAGACGGTCGGTTAGACATTGTAGATCAGACCTAATTTTGTATGGCGTCGATTCCTGGAAGTTTCACTTGGCTAGCTTTATAAAATTGTGTCGTCTCTTAAGAGAGGAGAAAAACTTGATCATTTGATCAAGTGACCTGTGGCAGAATTGGGGTAGGGCCAGATTTCGGAGATGATATTCCCGAAAAACTTTGAAAATACATTTTAGGTATTTCAATTGAAAAATATCTTAATGGTATTTCTAATGAAAAAAATTGAAAAACAACAAAATTACCACTTAGATTTCGAAAAAAAACACATTTATCTCCCTACCTTTTCGTGAGTTGGTCCTATTGTAAATGACTAGTTTTTTCATCATACCGTGGCATCTATATAAAAAATGTAACTTTTTTGGTGATTCAATGTATCTAAAATTTATCGAGTTGAAAATTAGTCCGTCAAACGCTATTAATATAATAAAGAAAAGGAAGAAATACCAACAAAAGGGGGGTAATCTTAATGAGGGTTATGTCATCAAATTCGGCAAAAATGTAAAATTTAGTGGTTTTCTTGAGAAGGGTGGTTACGAATATGTGTTTATTAGGGTTTTTTTTCTTGTTTCTTTTTTTTTGTCAAGTTTAACCCTATCAAACTCTGATCATAGAATATCTAGAACAAGCATTTGAACATAAATTTAAAGATCTAGTGTTCTTTTTCAAGTAAAAAAACGAGATTCTTTCATTGCAAAGTGTCAGTTTCTACTATAATATGAGGCAAAACATAAGTTTTGGCACAAAAAAAGCACAAGCAATATCCAAGTAAAAATATTAAGGACAACTTGTTAAGAAAAGTATTAGTTTTAAAGATCACGAAACCGCATGGTGGCACATTCGTCCATAAATATACACATGGTCCATACAAAAGTGAATTGTTGTTATATACTGTGGACAGTTTATGCAGCAATACTAAGGATCATAATGTGTTATGCAGTTGCGCTGCAACTAATTAAAAGAAGGTCATTGGATCTTTAGGAGAGAAGGTGAGGCCCGAAACCACAATAATTATTTAGGCTTTGGTCCCAACCTTCACTACACTTGATGGCTCACATTCTCAAATTTTGTATCAGAGATTCATCAAATCGACGCGATGGAGGGAATTCATCTTCTACCTTATCTTTATTGAAATTAAACAAAAAACATAAGTTTTTTCAACTGAAAGTACGGAGCAATATTAAAAATAGAAAGAAGTGAAATTATTACGTATATGAGGGGGTTGTCCCCCCTCAACACCTCCCTCCTCACGCTAAAGTTTTCCGGCACTTAAAAAAATGACTTATTATTCTATTTAAACGACCCTTGTGTTTCAGGACTCGTTTTTAAAGAATTGGGACCAAATTTAAACTTCAGCGTAATGAGCGAGGTGTTACGGAGAAAGCAATTACCCTCATATACGTAATAATTTCTGGTCATTTTAATTTTTAATGTTGCTCCTTACTTTCAGTTGAAAATACTTTATTTTTATTTAATTTCTGATCGTTTTTCAAAAAAAAAAAAAAATAAAAAAAAAAAAAAACGCTAGGATATCTGGTTCTACTTCCACAGAAAAATCCCCCTCCCCACGGGAATATTCTCAGGACAACTCAATCCTGGCAAAAATTTACCCCAGACAATTACCCTAAACATCTCCACACGTAAAATTAAATCGGTAAAGAGAAAGCGAGACATACAAAGAAATTTCGTATAGGAATTCTGGCAAATTCCCCCAGTGTAAAATTTCCCCCGAAACATTCCCCCTGGATACTTCCCTCTCCTTGTAAAATACTCCCTGTGCGAAATCCCCCCAACAGAAAACTCGTCCTCCTTTCTCCACCCTAAATATGTATGAATACTTCCCAATAACAAATACTTTACGTAAACAATGGGCCAACTTTATAACTTAAATAACTTTCCCCACGGGCTGTAGGGGGTCAGGTTATCTCCATAAACATAGTTTTTGGGCCTTTCAACTATGCTGAACAAAATAACTATCTCAAAATTTTGATCGGACGATTTTGGGAAAAAAGGTGGCTTGGAAGGGGGCCTAGTTGCCCTGCAATTGTTTTACTACTACTACTACTAACAACTCATCGCAGCACCAAGCCGCCTGAGGCCAACACAGCTACGCACGCTCCTCCTCCACCCCAATCTATTCAAAGCCTCCCTTTTTACACCCGCCCACGAAGTTCCCATTTCCTTTAAATCTTTCTTTATGACGTCCTCCCAACCCAGACGGGGACGACCTGCTTTTCGTTTAGCCCTAGATGGTTGGCCGAAAAGAACAATCTTCGGCAATCT